>CM066037.1:81247946-81548168 GCA_033557465.1 Ichthyophis bannanicus | reverse complement strand
TGCATGCTGATGTGTGTAGGTAGTCTATCTCAGTGATGTGTATCAGGTAAATCCACATGCCATATTGTCTATATATCACATCTGAGTGGCTTGCCCTGCCCCAGGGGGCTAAGGACCTGTTCACAGAGTTCCTGATGCCATCCTGGTGTCATGGCAGCTGCTGGCTGGTGATATGCTACAACACACCGTAACACAGGTAGCCCATAAATCAGACTATGGAGGGTTTCTAAACATCCTGATGGTATGATGGGGTCTGCAGTTTGCAGGGTAAAACATCTGCCCCACCCCCAGGGGCTGTGAAATGTGCCCAAAATGGTATGTTAGTCCCATTGTTGATATGCGTGTGTGTGGCCCAGCAGTCTAAAACATCTGCCCTACCCCCACTTGGCCAGCATGTCCAAAAAGTGGGTCACCAGCACCCCTGCTGGTATGGAATATTCTGCTGTTGCTGTTTTTCCAATCCACACTATCCCCAGGAGTCCTGAAAGCCCATCAAAGTGGGCTGTCAGGCACCCTGGTGATATGGTTCTGTGTGCCTAGACAGTTGAATACATTCTCCCTATCCCCAGAAGTCCTGAGAGCCCACCAAAGTGGGCTGTCACTCACCCTGGTGATATGGTTCTGTGTGCCTAGACAGTTCTATACATTCTCCCTATCCCCGGGAGTCCTGAGAGCCCATCAAAGTGGGCTGTCAGGCACCCTGGTGGTATGGTTCTGTGTTCCTAGTCAGTTGAATACATTCTCCCTATCCCCACGAGTCCTGAGAGCCCATCAAAGTGGGCTATCACTCACCCTGGTGATATGGTTCTGTGTGCAAAGACAGTTATATACATTCTCCCTATCCCCAGGAGTCCTGAGAGCCCATCAAAGTGGGCTGTCAGGCACCCTGGTGATATGGTTCTGTGTGCCTAGAAAGTTGAATACATTCTCCCTATCCCCAGGAGTTCTGAGAGCCCATCAAAGTGGGCTGTCAGGCACCCTGGTGATATGGTTCTGTGTGCCTAGACAGTTCAATACATTCTCCCTATCCCCAGGAGTCCTGCGAGCCCATCAAAGTGGGCTGTCACTCACCCTGGTGATATGGTTCTGTGTGCCTAGACAGTTGAATACAATCTCCCTATCCCCAGGAGTCCTGAGAACCCATCAAAGTGGGCTGTCACTCACCCTGGTGTTATGGTCCTGTGTGCTTAGACAGTTCAATACATTCTCCCTATCCCCAGGAGTCCTGAGAGCCCATCAAACTGGGCTGTCACTCACCCTGGTGATATGGTCCTGTGTGCCTAGACAGTTCAATACATTCTCCCTATCCCCAGGAGTCCTGAGAGCCCATCAAAGTGGGCTGTCACTCATCCTGGTGTTATGGTCTGTGTGCGTAGACAGTTGAATACATTCTCCCTATCCCCAGAGTCCTGAGAGCCCATCAAAGTAGGCTGTCACTCCCCTGGTGATATGGTTCTGTGTGCCTAGACAGTTTCTATACATTCTCCCTATCCCCAGGAGTCCTGAGAGCCCATCAAAGTGGGCTGTCACTCCACCCTGGTGCTATGGTTCTGTGTGCCTAGACATTTCTATACATTCTCCCTATCCCCAGGAGTCCTGAGAGCCCATCAAAGTGGGCTGTCACTCACCCTGGTGATATGGTTGTGTGTGCCTAGACAGTTCAATACATTCTCCCTATCCCCAGGAGTCCTGATAGCCCATCAAAGTGGGCTATCACTCACCCTGGTGATATGGTTGTGTGTGCCTAGACAGTTGAATACATTCTCCCTATCCCCAGGAGTCCTGAGAGCCCATCAAAGTGGGCTATCACTAACCCTGGTGATATGGTTCTGTGTGCCTAAACAGTTCAATACATTCTCCCTATCCCCAGGAGTCCTGAGACCTGCGTAAGGTGTACTGTCAGTCACCCTGTTGCTATGGTGTATGGAGCTGATGATGTGTGCTAGGACACCCAACCCCCAGGGGGCCAGAGACCTGATTGCAATGGTGGGTGTGTCCTTCAGATATTGTGTTAGGTTATGGCAGGTAGGTTGCACATATCCCGTAGTCTGTGAGGTCAGCACCTCATCACACACGTCTTTGATGTATCAAGATGGTATGCTAGGTGCAGATTGTGGATGTGTGTAACAGCACCCCACCCCCATGAGCTCTGAGTACAAAGGCCTGTAACAGAGCCATGTCCCCATAACTGTATGCTGAGTCAGGTCACACATCTGCCCACTTGCTATGAATCCCAAACCTTGTTGCAGATGAACATTACTGATGGTGTTGGAAGGATACATGCACCTGTTGTGGTTGCACAGCACAGACAGAAACCCTGACATGAGCACAGGTGGCAATAGCCTATTCTGGTGCAATGGCCCCTGCCCCTGGTGTTGGCAACCACACCTGCCGTAAGCATACAAGGCCCAGGTCATAGGAACATAACAACATAAGATAGCCCATACTGGGTCACACCCTCGTCCTTCACGCCCAGTATGCTCTTTGCAACAGTGGCCAAACTAGGTTATACGTACCTAGCAGTATCCCCAAGAGAGACACGTTACACAATGCTTGTAGTGGGTCAAGAATTACTATCCTGGCCCTTGTAGAAAGCCAAATGTCATGGTAGTGGCCCCTGGCAAGGTGAATAGGGCCACCCACACAATGTTCCAGGTATGGACACAGCACCTATGATTGTTAGGATATCATGTTGCCAGTGGGGTTGGGTCCGAGGATGTGCGTAGATCATGACAACACAAATGTGTTCACCAGACCACATATGGGTTAGGGGGGTTACCATGGGACACCATCATTGGCAATCCAAATGTGGCATGGTCATGCAATGTCATGCAAGGGGGCCACAGGGGACTGGAATGATGTGTTCAGTGTGCCAGGCACACTGCACATAAGTGTCACTGCCCACATGTCCAGAGACACAGCTACGCATGCAGGTGGCACTGGGAACAGGTAATCGCCTGGAACAAGCAGGAATAGTCCTTACATGTGGGTATCATTGGTACCGACGGAGCCTGCGTGGGAACGCTCTCCAGTGTCCAATAGGAAAGCTATTGGAAGCACCTCACAGCGCCTGTGTGCTGCCATCTTGCCTTTCCCAAATGGCTCTCTCCAGTTCATTGTTTTCCACAGAGCCAGCAGGTCATTGTTCCTGTCATTGCTGAAAAACAGCTATTGTAGTGCCACTCCTGTGGCAGTGTCTGCCTGTTTTTCTTTACTGGTACCACTGGTCTTCTTATTTTATTTTCTAAAAGGTCAGATTCCCTCACACAAACAAACCTTTTTAACAAAAGAGCAACAATCCCCTTTGTAGGTCTCCCCCCTGTTTGGCATTAGTCCCTAATCCCTCCTCCCTCATGGAAAAGCACTCCTTGGCTGCAGAACATATGCTGATAATGTGCCGGTACCTTCTCAGTCACTGACAACCATGATTGGTGTCGCAAATGCTAATGGCCAGATCAATGCATGTCTGAATGTTTGGCCTGTGGGATGTTATCCAAGAGTGGTTGGCAGAACAGAGCAGCCAAGCTTGGTACCCTCTTTCCCTCCAACGTGGCCTCGGTGGCAGCCATGTCGTCAAGGGCTTCCTCTTCCTCCCGTGGATCTCAGGTAACCAAACACAAATCTGTCCCATTCCAGAAAGGGTAGATCCCCCTCGGAATATCGGACTGCCACTGGCATTGCCCTTGAGGAGCACGCTCCGGGCAAACAGCCCCAGTGGGAGTCCCTGGCCTCCAAAGCCACTTTGGGACTCCATGAAGTTCTGGAGGCCTCAACCTGGTCCGACCACCTGGTGCTATGCTCTGGGGTCCTGGCTTGGGCCAGCACTCATACACAGACATCGGCAGTGTTGATTGACCAGAGGATCGTGGCCATCAAACGCAGTCTGGCAGCTCTACTTGAGGAATCAAAGACACTGGTTCATCCCCAGACCCTGCTAAGTGCAGCACCGTTATGTGCAGCAATTGCAGGACCGGCATTGGCAAATGCACCATTGGTGCTGATGAGTACCGGTATCCACACACCGGTACCGTGTCACTCCGATACTGAGGCCAATTGGTACTGATACCTCACTTTACCTGAGCCTCCGTAGAGAAGATACATCCAATCTCCTGAGGGGTCTGATGACTCGCCTGCCTCTCCCAAGAGGAGATTGTCCCCTCCTCAGGATATGTCCTTCCTGGATCTCCACACACATGTAGTCAAGGGCCTCTCCATTTCATTAGTAACTCAATGTGAGCACAGGCCATGGGAGTCAGAGATTCACCAATATCACCAAACTCCAAAGGAGGCAGACATCCTGCCAATACATCAGATCTTAAGGAATCCTCTTTTGAGAATGTGGAAGATTCCTCTTACCACCTCTCCACATTCTCACATGTGCCTACTATGTATCGTGTGCCTCCGTCCCCTGGTTTGCAGAAAGGACACCTCCCTGATCACTCCATCATGGTGGAGTGTGCTAGGAGGAGAATTAAACATTACAAACAACATGCCACCAACCCTCCTGGTAGGGAGTGTAAGACATTAGATGCCTTTGTTCGCTGTGTCGTCCATACATTCAAGCTTTCAGACAGGACAGGTTCCTATATCATGTACATGGGAATGTTCCTGACGGAGGTTACACGAGATCTACAACTGGTAAGTCCACATCTCGCAGATCACAGAGGTCACTACTATGTAGCACCTGTCAAGCATGCCCAGAACATTTCAAAAGTTGTGAACAGGGCAGCTTTTCACTGTTTTTCATGCATAGGCAGAGTCTCTGCCATTGCTATTGGGGCAAGGAAACTTGGCTGGTTGCAAGCCTCTCACCTGGAACACTGGGTACAGGATAAACTGGCCAACACCCCCTGTAGTGATGAAAACGGGTTTTGAAAAACCGGCAGGACAATTATACCTTGACAAGGCTTTCAAATATTGTAGATCCTGCAAAGATGAGAGCCCTTAGAAAAGTGCTTCCTCTCCAAAAAGAAAGGATACTATCAGTCCTATGCTCAGCAAGGACAACCTGCAGTACAAGCTGCTAGAAAGGGTCAACAATCTACTAAGCAGAGAAAGCCGAGAGCTACTCTGCCTCAGCAGACCCAGCAGCCTCAGCCCCCACAGGCCTTTGACTCTGTGATGGAGTACCTGCCCTTCCTGGCCCTCCAGGGAAAGCAACCGTCAACAATCCCAGGAAGATTAGGTCACCTCATCCACAGATGGAGGCAAATAACATCAGAACCCTGGACTATGTCCATCATAGAAGAGGGTACAGGCATCACTCACATAGCCTGCCGCCTCCTACATAGTAAGGACATTCAGTTCGCAAACGTCCCCCCAACTGAATCCAGAGGTAAAACATCTTTTCCTCAAGGAGCAATGGAAGAGGTACCTCATCTCCAACAGGGTTCTGGGTTCTTCCCCCCCAATTTCCTCATACCAACGGAAAAAGGAGGTCACAGACACATCTTAGATTTCAGAGAACTGAACAAGTTCCTGTTCCAACAGACATTAAAAATGATTTCTCTAGGAAACGTACTTCCTGACCTACACAGGCAAACTGCCTTTGTTCTCTAGATCACAAGGATGCGTACACCCATCTTCTCTGCCAACAAGCACAGCGAAAGTTCCTTTGGTTCCTCCATCAAGGAAACCACTATCAAAACAAAGTTTTCCCTTCAGCCTTGCCTCAGCACCCAGAGTATTCACAAAGTGCATGTCTGTGGTAGCCGGTTTGGTCCGTACCAGGGGAATATTTTTGTGCCCCTACTTGGACGACTGCCTCATCCAGGCACAGTCACAAACAGATGCCCAGTCCTCTCTCTCGTACACAATGCGTGAACTCCAATATCTAGGCCCTGTCAGAGATCTCCAGGAATCCTTTCTGACTCCCACATAAACGCTGGAGTTCATAGGAGCAAGGCTAGATACCAGACTGCCAAAGACCTACCTGACTCAGCCTCGCTGTCCTCGCATTGTGCAACGTGTTTGGACAGCACTACAAAAGACTCACCTCTCGGCTCGAGAGATGCATCAGCTGCTGGGTCACATGGCATCTACGGTGCATGTGGTCCCCTACGCTTGTCTCCACATAGACCAGCCCAATGGGCCCTCTCTTCCCAGTGGACACAAGCAACAGGCTGACTCTCAGATGTGATAGTAAACTCAAACCGCCATACCCTGTCCCTGGACTGGTGGCGGTCAGCACAAAACCTGTTGGAGGGGTCACCTTTCCTGCAAACCCCTCCTCAGATCACATTAACAACAGATGCCTCCAAAGTGGGGTGGGCTGCACATGTACTGGACACCTCCACCCAAGCCACCTGGAATTGTCAGGAGAGTCATTTGCACATCAATCTGTTTGACCTCTGAGCAATTTGCCTGGCTCTTCATGTCTTCCATTCCCTTCTACAGGCCAATAGAATACTACTTTACGCAGACAATCAGGTAGCCATGGTCTATGTGAACAAACAAGGAGGAACAGGCTCTCTGTCCCTTTGCAATGAAGCTCTTCAACTGTGGTCGTTTGCCAGAGAGCAGCAGATCCATCTCCTGCCAGTCTATCTCCCTGGCAATCAGAACTCTTAGCCATACAAACTCAGTCGTGTTCTGCTTCCGCAGAAATGGTCTCTACACATGGACCAACTCTGTAGAGTATTGCAACTCTGAGGAACTCAAGAGTCAGACCTCTTTGCAAGTCCATCATATGCCAAACCTACCCGGTTCTGTTCACGAATCCAAGCTCAGAGCTGCCAAGCGAGGGATGCTGTCCTCCTCAACTGGGGGCAGGAATGCCTATATGCCTTTCCTCCCATTCCCTTGATTGCCAAGACCCTATTCCAACTCCTGAGGGACAGAGGCAACATGATCCTCATAGCCCCACACTGGCAACACCAGGTGTGATACCCTCTGCTTCTACATCTGTCCCAATTCCACCCCTGTACGTAGGGTCAGCTCCAGACTTACTGTCGCAGGAGGAGGGGAATGTATGGCATACAAACCCCCCGTCTCTGCACCTCAGAGCCTGGCTACTGAAGGCTGTAACTGCTTTGTCCCTCCCCTCACTCAGGAAGTGCATGATGTCCATTATGCTTCCAGGAAACCTTCCACAAGGCAGTCCTATGCCATCAAGTGGATGTGACATTTCATTTGGTGATAACAAAAAGCCTTCAACCCTCTTGTCATCTGTATATAAACATGTTTTGGACAAACTCCATTACTTATCAAACAATGGTCTCCAAACTGAGTCAGTCAGAGTCCATTTAAGTGCCATTGCTGCACCTTCTGAACCCATCAATGGACAACCCATTTCATCCCATCCTCTCATATCCGGAATCATGAGAGGCCTGCATCTACCGAAACCTGCCCTTAGATCACCTCCAGAGGCATGGGTTCCCAATCTGCTTCTAGGCCAGCATATGCTGCTGTCTTCTGAGCCCTTAGACACTACTTCCTTAAAGTCTCTGACCTGGAAAGTAAAATACCTTCTTGCAATCACATCAGCAAGTCGTATCAGTGAATTTCAAGCTCCAGTGGCTGATCCACCTTACACACCGTTTCACCATGATAAGGTAATCCTAAGGACACATCCACACTTCATGCCTAAGGTGGACTCCTCCTTTCATTTGAAACAAGAGGTGTAGTTACCTGTAGTCTTTCAACAGCCGCATGCTTCAAATGCAGAGAAGACTCTTCATACCTTGGACTGTAAAAGAGCTGTGGCTTTTCATCTGCAGAGGACCCAGCAACACAGAAGGACCCCTCAGCTATTCTGAGTCTCTGATCCTTCGCATTTGGGTACAGCAGTTTCAAAAAGATCTCTATCCAACTGGATTGCTCAATGTATTACCTTTTATCTATCATAGCTAACACCTTTCACTGTGGCCCATGTTCCCGCTCACAATGTGAGAGTCATGGCAGCCTCACAGGCTCACCTCCATTCCGTCTATATTAACGACATTTGTGGAGCAGCTACCTGGTCCTCAGTTCATGGCCCACTACTGTTTGGATAAAGGCTCCCGCAGACATGCTATGGTTGGTCAGGCTGCTCTCCAACACCTCTTCCATACGTAATCCACTCCTAGCCGCCTCTCTTACAGGATGCCAGAGATCCATGGGAGGAAGTGGAAGCCCTCCACAGGCCCTCACCACTCTGGGGATCCTTCCCTGGCATCTACATCTAGGGTGTCCTCACATGTGACAACTATGTCCTGCTTATTCCTGGTGATAGCATAGTTAATCACCTGTAACAGGTGATCTCCGGGAACAGCAGGATGAGGTCATTACAACCCACCCATCTCCCCTAGCGGGTTGTCTCTCTCTCTCTCTCTCTTTCCCTATCTCTCTCTCTTTGTGTCAGGTTTAAACTCAACTGGAGAGAGGCAGTTGGGAAAGGTGGGAAGGCAGCACGCACTCACTGTGGGATGCTCCCAAAAGCTTTCATATAGGATGCTGGGGAGCGTTCCCACACAGGCTCAGTTGGTACCGACGCTACCCACATGTGAAGACTTATTCCTGGTGTTCCTGGAGATCACCTGTTACAGGTGACTAACTATGCTGTACATGACACACACAGCAGTGGAGCAGGAGCAGCAAGATGCTGGCCACACAGATGTTTGTTTATGGTGCCCACCCACCAGAGGTAAGCAGTCACTGATGCCCCCACACATTGTTTTCACATCCACAGGTAGAGAATCTCCAGAAGAAGGGGCGCGAGTTGCGGCTCCATCACAGTGACTACCTTGCCCTCCTCCAGAGGGCGGTGCAGTCAGAGCGTGACAGTGAGTATTGGCAACCTTGCTGCCCAGTAACAAATGTCACATTGGCCCACCAGCCTGTGTGCTGCCTGCATATGTACATGTGTTATGTGACACACTTGATAATGTGCTGATGACTGTCATCTTCCACAGAGGGTGATGACAACGATGAAGAGGCCACCACATCTGCCTATGCCCTGAAGCGCCCCCCTGCCCACCATGCCACAGAGGTGGAGGTGGTGGTGGTGGAGGAGGAAGCTGAGGTGGAGGCCGAGGAGGAGGAGGATGAAGAGCCACCGGAGAGTGCAGCAGAGGAGGGGGCTGATGGGGGCATGGAAGGGGTGGGCGGCGGGGTGGCAGGGGAGGGAGAGGGTGTGTCTGATGTGGGTGTGGGGGGAGGGGGGAGGAGGGTGTGGAGGGTAGGTGGGAGATGGCAGGGGGGGGAGGAGGGGGTTGTGTGGGTGTGGGAGAGTGATGGGGAACACAGTGCAGCACAGGGCACTGTGGGCTCCCGCCAGCCATGCCATGTCGCTCCACCATACAGGGCCACACACAGGTCGCATGCACATGCCACCACCCAGACCCCTGGGACTATGTGTGTGTGTAGTGGCAGGTGTGTGGCAGACCTGTTTGTGGCTCTGGATGCCTTGGAGTGGCATGTGCATCTCCTAGTGCACTCGCACCAGTGGCTGGCGGGAGCCATTCAGCAGATGGCCACCAAGATGGAGTGGCTGCCATGTCAGCTGCCATCCCCTGAAGGGCATCACAGGAGTCATTGATGGCACCTGTGATGTCCACACATGCGCCCTGTGCTGTCCTGTGTTCCATCACTGGGCATGCAGCATTCAGGGAGAGGGTGTGGCTGATGTGGGGGTGGGGGGAGGGGTAGAGGAGGGTGTATAGGGTGGGTGGGTGGGGCTGGCAGAGGGGAGGAGGGGGTGTTTGGGGGGGAGGGTGATGGGTATTGTTCCTATCCCTAACATTGTATTATATTCCTTACTTTTTGTACAATATACACACTGTTTCATAATTTGAAATGGTCACGTGTCTCCCTTAGCATCACACTATGGATGCAAGCATGGGATATGTGTGTAGACAGGTATGTGTTGTAAAGGTAGACATGGGTATCATGTGTGGCCTGGCTCCACATGCAGTCGTGGGGGATGACCATGTGTGTAGGTGTGTGAGACCAGGGTGGACCCTGAGATGTAGAAATGTAGACGACTGCCCAGGATACTGAGGCACGTGCATGCTGTGTGCAATGTGTGGGAACCGTTTCTGATGCAACATGCCTGTGTGCCAATAGTACAACTTGCAAACCAGTACGTCTGTGCTGGCAGGGTAAGATGTACTGATGAGCCCAGGAGCTACTCAGGGGTAAAACTGTTGAGTGTGTCCTGGGACAATACATGTCACAGGGATGGTTGGTGAGTAACCGTATACGTTTGTGGGTGGGGGGGGGCAGGCACGTAGGCAGTGTTGCAGTCAGGGACAAGGGTCACACATGTGCGTCCAATGTAGGGGGTATGAAAGGATTTAAACTGTGATGGCTCCCAACACTGGACATGTAGTTCCAGGACATTCCCCCTGTGCAACCCGGGAGGATATGTAAACCGCCACACTGTAGCCCAGGGGCTGGGATCTGACACAGTGCATGGCACACATGGCATGTGATGGTGTCTGTGCAGTGATACCTGCCAGTACAGACACCCCACCATCGAGGGGCCTGTGTGCGCGACACAACATGCATTTGCACACTATCTAAGGGGAACACAGGGACACACATTGGAAAACACACGTATGTACTGGTTAACAGCTGTTTAGTGGACCCGGAGTCACCTCCTGCATGGCCACCCGCGCCTCCCATGGCACACCACCCCCCGTGGTACTGCACCTTGTCCTGGTGCCTCAGGTGCCGGTGCCGGTGCTGGTGCTGGTACTGGTGCTGGCTGGTGCTGGTGCTTGCTGCTGCATTAGCCTCACAATGTCCTCCATGGCATCCGCAATGCGGGCAAGTGCCCCAACCGCATCTCCTCCCGGATCATCCTCAGCTCCCTGGTATTTTCTCCAATTGCCATGTACAGACGCTGGAGTGCCTGATGAGTGCCTGTGGGTGGGACAGAGGGTGATATGTGGGCTTCCTCTTCATTAACAGCTGCCACACATACACATGTCACGCATATCCCAGAAGAGCAGTCTGCAGAACAGTCATGCCTGCCAAACCTACCAACGTTTACATCTGTGTCTCCCATGAGCCATCCCCATGTCTGGAAGGGGTCTGGATGAGGGGTCCTGAGAAACACAGATCTCACACATGGCACATTGCCACAGTTTAATATGACAATGCCAGGTCTGCACACTGCTTGTCTGGGATAGTTCAGATGATCTGAGGGGGCCTAAGACACACATACACATATCTGGGGTGTCCCAGTTTCTATAATGCTGGCGCACACTGCAGATTATGTTGTCAAATGATACTGCTTGACAATACCCATGACGAGGTCTCTGTCACATAGGGTGTCTGGGTGACCTGCGATCATTGCTCTTCTCTTTGGGCTTATGTGGGGTATATAGGCAAGCACAGTGTGCATGTGTGTGAGCCCCTCACAAATGCTGACACCTGACAAGCCATGCTACAGGAGGTAGAATCACAGAGCACATAAGACAATCCCCCAAAATCAGAACGCTATGCTATGTGGGCAATATGCAATCATTTTGTGGATGTTAGGACAACCCCGTCGGGATCGTGGGGTATGCTGTTACCCACCTTCTGCATTGTGCCGTGCTGCAGCAGTGTGTGTGTGCAGCTCTTCAATGATTGGGTCCATTTCTGGTGGAGGGTTTTCATCTGGCGCTGGTGCATGAATGGGGTGTTGTCTTCTGATCTCCTCGGAGCCCTTTGTGGCAGTGACATCTGGGGTGTGGTCCTGTGGCTCAGGCTGTACGTGTGTGCTTGGTGTCCCGTCACCATTGCTGGTGCTACCCCCAGACATTGTGGGCCGGGACTCTGCCACATCCTCGGCCAATTGCACCTCCTCCTCCTCAGCTGGGGCCATGGTTGTGTAGTCACCTGGGTTGTGGAAACCATACACAGCACAGATTGGTTTGCATGGTTCAACTACATACAACTGTTTAACACATCCACCCCACAATCAATGTGTGTTTCGCCGTGGCCTGTACATGTGCTAAATCGCTACCACTACAGCTCCTGCTACCACTATTAGGCATATATAGGCCAGTACCTAGCAGACACATCGAAGTGTACATCAGGGGTCCTCAAACTACGGGACGAGGGCCACATGTGGGCCGCCAAGGAGATGTAGGCAGCCCGACGGGTGTTTTTGCCGCTGCTGCCAGTCCTCAGGGCAAGCTCTACACAGGACCACAGCATTCATTTAGCAGCAGCCCAGCTAAGTTAACACCTTACAAACCTGCTGCTGCCACTGCTGCCGTGGCAGCGGCATAATCCAGCATCCCGTGGGGCTCCCCCTGCTCTGCAGTGTCCTCCATGCAGCCTCAGTATTGGCTGTCAGAGCCGCGCAAACAGAAAGAGCTTCTCCTCTCGTGGCTCTTTTAATCCCACCATGGGGCTGATGGTATTTTCCATCAGGCCCGTGGCGGCATTGACATGGCTGTGAGAAAGGGATACTCTCCCTTCACGCGGCTCTGACAAGCCCACACTGAAGCCGCATGGAGGACACTGCAGAGCGGGGGGGGGAGGCCCCACGGGATGCTTGAATCTCTTGCTGCCACGGTGGAAGCAGCAGCAGTAGGCGTGTTTGGGTTATTTCGTACCCTATCTTGCCTGATGGGGGTGGAGGAGGTTTGGAGTGGTAATTGGCTATGGGGGGGAGAGGTAAGACTGGAAGTGTGCTGATGTGGGGGAGGGGGTTAGGACAGGTCATGGCCTATGGGTGGTGTTAAGATTGGAAGTGGGATGATGGGGGGCCTAGGATAGTGCTCGAAATGTGCTGTTGGGGGTGCTACGATTGCAAATGGGCTGATGGTGTGGCTAGGATAGGGCTATCAATAAGCTTTTGGGGGGCTGGGGTTTGGAAATGCACTTCTGGAGGAACTTGGATAGGATTCGAAATGGGTGTGGAGCTAGGACTGGTACTGGGCTGATGTTGGGCCAGGGATAGGATTGGAAATGGGCTGATGGGCTAGGACTGCAAATGGGCTGATGCACAGACTAGAGGGGAGTGGATGCTGGGTGTGGCTGGAAATATATGGGAGGTGAGGTTGTGCGAGGATCAGAATGGGATGGATCTTGACAAATGAAATGGTGAGGGAAAAAAACATTTTGAGGGAGGTAAGAGATATCTACAATTGGACAGATAGTGGGGATTGAGGATGGGGGTCTAACATTTGAGTGGATGACCTAGGAATGCGGAAAGAGCACAAGGAGAAAGATTACTATGTTAAAGCAGATGTAGACAGAGAATGGAAACAATACTAGATGTGGGACGAAAGGACAAATGGAAAGTAGATGATGGGAAGTTAGCAGAAGACCCAAAGAAACCAGACTAACGTGGCTAGAGCAATTGCCACTGGAAAAACAAAACCAAAATGTTTGGAAACATTCTCTGTTTTTTGTATTTCTGCAGTGTTCGTTGGGGTTTGTTCATAGTGTTTTTTTCAACTATATTCTGGGCCTCCAATGGTCTGAGGGACAGTGAACTGGCCCCCTGTTTAGAATGTTTGAGGACCCCTGGTGTGTATTATCCCACAGAAGGACCATCCCTGCTCAGCAGTGCTTAGATTAGACACAGACATAACACGTACAGGTCTGAGAGGGGGCTTGTAGCAGACATGTAGCCAGATGTGCAGGGCAGATATAAAAAGGGATGATGCTAATGAAACATGTGGTTGGAGGGCAGCAAAACACCGAGTAAAAGGGGTGGAATGGGGGACGGCACACTAATGTGCCAAAGGCAGAGGATGGGAGATGATCCAGGGGAGCAGGTATGAGGAGGTGTTAATAAGATGCCTGATGCACATCCAAAGGGCAGGTACTCAATGGGTTGGGAGCAGCAAGGTGTGATTTGGATACCTGCCTGCCTGGGGATGGGCAGTGTCCAGTGCCTCTGGCAGTCCATAGAGGTATATTGGCCCTAGCCGCTCTGCCAACTCCTGCTCCAGGGGTGTTAGGGAGGGTGTAAAGGGGCCTCCCCCTCCAGTGCCCACGGCATGCCACCACTCTGCCATCATGTGTGCACGCACACCCCTCTTTATGTCGTTGAACCTCTTCCTGAGGCTGTCGAGGTCTCTGCTTGGGCCCCCTGCTTGTGCAACCGCCTTCTGCACCTCCTCCCACACCTGGGTGCGTGTTGCAACAGTGGTGGTGTTGCTTAGTCGTCCATATAGGACATCATAATTTTCAAGAACAGACGCCAGCAGAATGTGATTTTCCTGTGGTGTGAATTTCTGAGCCCTCTTCCTTTGCAGAGCTGGCACCAGTATGTGCTTAAGTTTTGTAGTGAGAGGACCCTGTGTGGCCTGGGCCGATGGGCCTGCAGCCTCCACCACACTCCCTGCCATATCTGTCTCCTCCTCAACAGGTGGCCCCACCTCCCTCTCCCTCTCCACTCCTGCCCTGTCCTGTGGCTCCATCTCCCTGTCCTCTCCCTCCCTGTCAGACATTCCTTCTCTTGCCCTTCTCAGCTCCACCTCACACCTCCCTCCTCTCCCTGCTATCTGCTCTTTACCTCACCTCCTTTCTCACTCACCTGCTCCTTGCCTCCCCTCCTCTCTGTATCCCTTGCTGTACCTCACACCTATCCTCCACAACCCAGCCTCTAACACTCTGACCCGCACCACAAAAACTTAGCTCTCCTAGACACCTGCTTCTCTCTCTCTTTCACTGACACCACACACCTTCTCTCTCCCTCGCCTACCAACAACCCCTCAACGTGCAGCACGTGTACAGGTTTCTTTATAGGTTTTTTTACGTTGCGCGTGCGCAGTTACGTGAGCATGTTGGCTGTGCAGTTGCGCATGCGCAGTTGGCCGAGCGCATTGCGCATGCACTACCCAGAAGTGGGAAATGGGTGCTTGCGTGTTACGCAGTCAACTATGCAGTGCGCGTGTGCCGCCATGCACACTGCACATGCGCAGTTGGCTGTGCGCATTGCGCATGCGCCACGCAGATGCAGGACGTGGGTGCGTGCGTTAGTTTGCGCATGAGCCATGGCGCATGCGCAGTGCCGCATGCGCAGTGCCGCATGTGCGTGGCGCATGTGCCATGCGCACAGCCAACTGCACATGTGCAAAGGTAGCACTCACGCAACTGCGCACGCGCAACACGCGCTATGTAAAAAAACTCTATAAATTGTCCTGAGCACATGTTGCACATTGAGGTTTTTTTTGTAGGCGAGGGAGAAAGAAGGTGTGCGTTGGCAGTGACGGAAGGAGCGAGTCTGAATCAGGTGTATTGTGGAGCGTGACTGGGTTTGTGATTGTTGTTGGTTGTATTGTGTGGCTTTGTTTCTGTGTGGTGTGTAAAGTGTGTGTCTTGGTTAGGGAAGTGTTGTCTGTGTTTGAGTGATTTAGAGGAGCAGGGCGGGTGGAGGTTATGGCGGCCTTTGTGTTTGCTGCAGCTGCAGTGCGAGGTGGTCAAGTGGTGCGGTTGCGTGACAGGGGAGATGGTGTCTATGGGGCTGAGGCACAGGGCATGGGTGTAGTCCTGCAGCAAATCAGACCTGCAGCTGTGGGGGCAGGGCAGGCAGGAGCTGTGCCCGCACGGCGCAGGAGGCGTGCTGAGGTGCAGGCTCGCCAGCCACGCCTCTACAGGCCCAGGGCCCAGCTCCAGGGCATGCGAGAGGACCAGGTCATCTCCCTGTACCGACTGAGCACAGGTGACTGATTGGTCACATGCCATACCAGGTTTGGTCAAGCTCCTTGCTGCCCTACATTTCTTTGCCTCTGGCTGTTTCCAGTCATCTGTGGCTGCAGTGGGTGGCATGAGCCGCCCCACCTTCTCACGCTGTCTCCACCAAGTACTGCATGCCATGGTCAGCCGGGTGTGGAATTATATTGCCATTCCACACACTAGGCAACAGTGGTGGACCCTGAACCAGGCCTTTGAGGCGTTAGCCGGGATACCACACGTGATGGGAGCTATCGATTGCACACATGTTGCCCTGGTCCCGCCTAGAGACAGGGAGGTAGTGTTCCGCAACCGCAAACACTATCATTCCCTGAATGTTCAGGTTGTATGTGATGCAAATATGCATATTCTGAATGTGGTCCCCAGGTTTGCAGGGTCCACCCATGACGCCTATATCCTGCATCACTCGGCACTATTCCAACAATTTGAGGCAGGACAGTATGAGGACTGCATATTGCTGGGTGGGTGTTTCCCATTTCTGACATGCACATGGTGCTCATGTGATTAGGCATATGTGCAAATGTGTGTCTTGGAGTAGATCACTCATTGTGTGTGTGTGTCATCTGCCTGTGTGGGATTTAGGGGGAAGGGGGGGGTTTGCCCTCCAAATGCGCCCTGCTATGGTGCTGTGTGATGCTGGTTGATTGGATGCGAGCATTTGTGTGGTTGTTACATATTATGTTGTTGCCAATCCATACACCTACCCCTTGTCTGGTGTTTCTTAGGTTCCCCCACTCAATCTGTAATAGGGTAGACACCCAGGAAACTCTAAAAAACATGAGGAGTGATCTAGCTAAGCTTGATGAATGGTCTTAAATTGGCCAGCTGGGATGTCATGGTAGGAAATGTGAGGTCATGCTTTTGGCCTGAAGCAATCCAAGGGAGCACTATTGTATAGGGGGTGAAGTACTCTTGTGCACTACAGAAGAGCGGGACCTAGGTGTGGTTGTTTCTGCTGATGTCAAAGTAGCTAAACAGGTTGCATAGGCGAGGGAAAAAGCTAGAAGGCTGGCTGGGTGCATATAGAGATGAATGGCTAGCATAAAACAGGAAGGGAGAATGCCTCTGTATATGTCTTTTGTGAGACCTCATTTGGAGTAGAGTGTGCAATTCTGGAGACTGCACCTTCAAAAGGATGTGCACAGGATGGGGTCGGAGCAGAGGGTGGCTACTAAAATGATTAGTGGTCTTCATTATACAGCATATGAAGACAGACCGAAGGATCTTAGGATGTACGCCTTGGGGAAAGGAGGGATAGAGGTGATATGATGGAGATGTAGAAATACCTCCGTGGCATATATGTTGAGGGAGAGAGCCTCTGCAAATTGTAAGCAAGTTCAGCTACGAGGGAACATGGGATGAGGGTGGAGGGAGATAGATTCAGGGGTGATATGCCACCATATTTGTTTACTGAATAGGTGGTGGATCCATGGAATACTCTCACAGTGTAGGTGGTAGAGAGGAGGACAGTAACTGCATTCCAAACAGCATAGGACAAACACAGAGGATCTATAAAGGTAAAAAGGGGACTGTTGTACCTGTTGATATGGACGGACAGACTAGATAGGCCATGTGGTCCTTTTGTGTCATCATATTTCAATGTTGCAATGCTGCATAGTTGTGATGTCATATGTTTCTTACAGAATGTGTAATGCATTTGTTGTGCACATATATACCTGTGTCTATTTGAGGGGACATGAGCTCATGCTTTAACTTACCTCATTTCTTTCTACAGGTGATACAGGATATGGGTGTTGCCACTGGTTGCTGACCCCTGTGCGTCAACCACGGACACGTGCAGAGCGGAGGTACAATGAGGCCCATGCCACCAGCCGCTCTGTCATTGAGCGCACCTTTGGCGTTTTGAAGAGTCGCTTCAGGTGTCTGGATAGGACAGGCGGCGCCTTACAATATACTCCACAGACTGTGGCAGAGATCATCATAGCCTGTTGCATCCTGCACAACATTGCTCTCAGGCACAATATCCCTGCAGAGATTAATGAGTGTCTGGAGGATGATCCAGCGTGCCCCCCTGTACGTGCCCGTGAAGACACACGTGAGGGCACAGCAATCCGGCGGCAGGTGATTGCACAGCTCTTCTCATGTATGTACTGCATATGTTCCCACATTTGTTGCTATATGTGTGTAGTGCTAATACAGATTAACATTTGTAGACCAATATCAGTAGGATGCAACACTGCACTGACATGTAACAGACACTGGCTTGCCATCCCAACGTCAAATATAAGCCAAATGATGTGGGCAGGGCAGAACAGAGGGCTGAGGTGGATGATGTGGGTGGGTGGTTTTAGGCTTGTGGGAGGTTTTGGGGTGACATTCGTGGTTTGTGGATGATTGTGATAGCGGATGCTGTGCAACCACAGTTAGTTTGTGTTATGCTTTGGGTGTAGCAAGGTGAGAGGCATGTGGTGTGGGTTTCACACTGGGAGAGAGGACCATGTTTGGGGCCACTTGTCCAGCTGTGCGTGTTTTTCATTTGGTATTTTGAGCTGATTTTGTGTGTGGTATGCTCTTGTAAGCTGGATGTGTTGGTTTGTAATTTTTGTATAGCGCAACATGTGCTATGTAGCACAATATACATGCTCAGTACTATCTGTCATAATGGTAATTAAAACCCTTACGGGGAGTTAGTGGAACAACACAGTGTGGCAGACTGTATAAGTCATCGCGTAGCCCTAACATGGATGCGGAGAAGGATAGGGAAATTGTGCATTGTCCAGCCAGGGTTTTTTTGTTTTTATTTTTCCATTGCAGAATAGACATGCAGTGCAGTGTTGCATATGTACACACAAACAGAAGTGATTCAGGCAAGATCAACAAGGTGTAGGTTACAGTAGGCAAGCAGAGAGATCAATGTGGGGGTGGATTGGGTTTTAGGGTTGTTTTCAGGGAAATGATTTAATTTTTTCAGCAAATCTAGCTGATGACATGTCAACATAAACCCATGACTCAACTACAGGCTGTATAAATGCATAGAGGAGGAGAGTGCATGCCAAGACACAAACTACATTGCATACCCTAGAGAAGGAACGTAATGGCCACATACACAAAGAGGCTCTGATGGGAGGGCGGTTATTAGGTGCACATATATGGTATCCATGCTTTGCCATTATCACTTTCATACAGTGGGCTGACATGCAGCCATCAGGGTCAGGTCAAAAGCAGACATTGGGGTGTGGTTTAGCGGACATAACACAGACATTGAGATATATGTTTAGCAACTCAGTAACACACAGCTGTTAATGTTAGTCAAGGTATGAGATATACACAGGAAATGTGTTTGGACAGAGGATCCCGGAGGTGCCCCTGCATATTTCACGTGTTACAGCAATTGACAGCGGGGTAGCAGACGACATTGGGACACCAGTACACACAGTGAAGGGCCATTGGGAGCAACATGGGGGACCCAGGATAATACTGCAGCCTTGGAGTGAGTTGGGAACACGGTAGGGAGAAAACACTTATGTTCACCAGTGTGTGCGACAACAGGGAGGTGAGGGAGGGGACAGACAGAATACGGACCCCTGTAGTTTGGCAAAGACATGTCCTTGATGCCTCTCACATGGGAGAGATGTGTACAGTGTGATGGTGAATAGTGAGTCTGTAAAGGATGTTGGGGGTGTGGAAGCTGGGGACAGGAAGGTGCAGTGTGTGTTGCACAGCTAGAACATTACATATGTATGTTTCCCTTGTGTTTTCCAATGCACAGGACATAGTTTTTGAAGCTCCTGGTGCTGTGGTGCATTGGCAGGGGACTGTACATCAGCCAACATGCTGTGGTCTGGGGTAGGTGGACCTACAGCTATATTGTCTGTGCCAGCAGTCAGGGGGAACACAGGTGATCTTTCCTATTGTCCAGATGTTGTGGTTCACCTCTTTTCCCTGCACCTGCCTAAACCATATTTTGCTGTTGACACACATATCCCCATGTGTTCCTATTCCAGTATGTCTTCAGCAACACTGTCTCTGGGACATGTCCAACAGAGCTGCATGTATGTGGAGGTTGTAGGTTTATGGGTGGTGGCCTACACGTGCACCCTTCCCCAACATTGTACCATGAGCCAACACCAGGGTATCATTGCATTTCACAGGGCCTTTTTGTGTACAAATCTCCACTTGTGGACATACAGGCCATATGCTACTGCTGGCATGCTGCCCTTAGCATACTGTGTGTGTGTGTTCTTGTGTTGGCTGTGTGATGATACAGTGTTCAGGCTTTTTACATTATCATGTGTTATGAGGGTTCTGTACACCTGGGGGTCGGTGGTGACTGTGCTATCTCTACCTTACTGGTGTTTACCGTGTAACCATTGTGGACATGTGTTGTGTGTTGGGAACAGAACTGTGTCTTGTGTTCTGAAATACCAGTGTTGACCTGCTTTTTGTATCACAGATATCGGCGTGACATGGTGACATGGAGATTCTACATATTTCGCTGACATTGTGTCCCTTCACTGTGACCTGTTATGGCCTTTGAGTGGCTCAGAGGATCCAAGACATACACCTGATGCAAGCACAAGGTAGTTTGCACCTTTGTTCTTTTGGTAATGACATCAGCCTTTACATGTTAATGATTTACTGTTTGTGTCATATACATTTCATGTTGGCTGTCTGTTCACGAACGCTGATGCACATAGGATGGAGCTCTGAAACGCCTGTGTCACATGGGCATGGACAGAAACATATCCATGTGACACCCGTGTGTATGCTTCCAATTCTAAATGTCCCCAACATGCAATGTTTATTGTGTTGTGATCATGTCATGTTTGCCTGTGTGTCCCTTCATTATGTGTTTCTTAATGATTGACTCTGCAATTTGTGCTGATGTTGCAAGGCGCATACCAATACAATATTTCTCCTCTTCTGACACAGGGCAGAGAACAAACCAGACACATCTATTATAGTGCATGTGGCATCGCCATCACCCACCTGTTGGGGGACACAACACCATGGAACTTTACCTGGAAAATGGTTCCATAGGATGTTTGACCTGTGCGAGTGCGACACATGCCTAGGATGGACAGTATTATTTTTGGATTGCTACTTTGCCCATGACAGACCTGTCCAACACACTGTTGCTGCTGTGCTCTGGTTGGGAGTCATGCTCATCGCAGGAGACACACAGGACCTTTCATGTACTGTGGCATATTGGGATGTGACACTTGACTATGCATGCCCAGGGTTGCAAGGATAGTCTTAACCTGACGTCTTGGATTGCAGATACGCTTTGGACTATGCACACTGTGTACTGGTCCCCACATGTGAATCAGGGACTGCCATTGTCACTGTATATTGCACATTCCTCCACAGTTGTTTCTTTTGGCCATGTGTGTGACATGGAACACAGGATATGCTCATCTGTTTGTTTCAACACAAGCATTCAGCCATATGTGTGGCATAGGGGTAGCGATGGAGAGGTCCTGTTGTCTATGTCCACCTAATCTCCACCTGCACATGATACAGGTTTTGCCACAACACCGCTTTAATGCACACCAGCATCATGGATTGATGTTTTCAATCAACAAGGGTCTTTGCGTGCATGTGTGGCATCACTGAATCATGTTGAAATATCAATGGTGCATGTGCATATGACTGACTATTTTGGGAAAACACAGCACGTGGCAATATGGCTTCTGTGTGGTTTACTGTAACATGTTTGCCCTTAATTTCCCTCTCTATATACTGTTTCTTGTGTTTGTTTACTGTACAGACGTGCCGCTCTGCATTGATTTACCAACCTTGCATTGCATGTCTGCACAGTCCTATTTATCCCCTGAGGTGACGACACTCACATTGCCACGTTATATTTGGAGTGTCGCAGTATGAGTGTCCGTTGTCTTCCTTCAATTGTGCATTCCATGTATGGTGATATATGTGTACAGACACTGTCTACACACCAACCGGTGCAGGGGGACCTCCTGCATGGTGCTATCTCTGCATGTTTCTGCAGGTAGTTTTCATTTGAATTCTGTCTGTGTTGATGTGCCTCTGGTACCTGTTAGCATATCCTCATTGTGCATTTGATGATTGTTTAGGGTTACATTGTTGCACCTTGGATTCCTATATCAGGCATTATGTGATAGCTGTAACATTATTTTCAATCTGTGGTTCTAAAGTTACAACGTTTCAACAACATATGCTGTTTTCATTTGTGTGCCTCCTGTGTTGCCAGATAGATATATTTTAGGGAACAGATCAGGATTGATGTGTGTTGGTCCCTCATCATGCACCGCCTACTGTCTACATGCACTCATATGTGAGTAACACATTTGAGGCGTGCGGCAGCATGTGGGGGGTGGGGGCCTAATGCATAGTGCTGCACATTATGTCTCCTGCCCTTCATTTGTAGACGGGCTAGTGACCTTTCTGTCTTTCACCTTGGATCCATTCACCTTGATATTATGATGGCGGGATCTACACTATCTCTGAAGATGAACCCAAATAAACATATGTGTTTGATATACATTTGTCTCTGCTGCTGCTTGATCATGGTGACAAATGTGCAATACAATGTGTGCCTTTGAGACAGTCCTGACTCCTTGTAACCCAGAGACTCGAGGGTTTTCTTGTCAGTGTCACTGGAAGTAGATTGTCAGGTCTTTCTTCCAAGGGAATGGAGGGTTACGTGACTTGCCCAAGGCCACATGGAGTGCTAGTGTGAATTGAGCCCTGGTTGCTTGGTGTCCAAGCCAGTTTTCTAACCACTAGGCTACTCCTCCACTCTTTGATCACATTGACACTTGTATCTACTGATTTGCTGGTCATGTACATGGCCCACCTGTGCTCACATCCTTGTACGGTGGCAGCTGTGTATCTGCCATCCATTTGCCACATCACTGGGTATTACAGGTTCCCATACACACCCTCCCTTTGGGGTAGTATTTTTGCATCATGCTCAGTGTGCTGTTTGGGGTAGTGGTTAGAGGCATGTGTTATAACACCATAGTTTGCAGGTTCGATCCCCACATGTGGTTTATCTTTTTCTTTTCTGTTGTGCTAACTGCACCATTAGGTACCAGCAGGTTCATCACCTCTACACACACCCTTCCCTCTCTTCACTGTACACCAAGGTGTGCCCTCTGTGCTGCCTAGCCATCAGATATTATCTGTTTCATAGGTCTCTTTCTTTATGGTGTTTACATGGCAGTGTACTTGGGGGTTTTGTATTGCTGTGGTTCAGCTGGTGTGTGGTACACCTGTTTGCATGTTGAATTCTCTCCTGTCCTGTTCCAGATTTTGCACCAGCTCCACAGAGCATCCTCTGCTGCCCTTGGGGTTTAGTTTCTTTCCTCTTTTGCATGCTGTATCCACTGCACTCGAAGGCACACATTGCATTGCATCCACTGCATAACATTTCATTGTGTGTGTGCATGTGTCTCTGGTCCCAATTACAGACTGTGATCTGATCTGTACACAGCAGATCTTCATGTGCATTTGGTCATGGTTACTGTTGGGGGTTTTCCTGTCTTGACAGCCAGCAGGCGTCTTGTGTGATGCCCTGCACTATTTTTGTATGCAGCCTTTGCTAATGAGCTCACGTTGGTGGTGTGGCCCACCGGTTTGTGCATTGCCATTTGTGGTAGTGGTCATAGGTGTGATTCCTCTCTGTTCTCTTTCTTTTGTATGCTTGTCCTGCAGAACTAGTTTTCATTCGTGTGACAGTCATATCTGGGCAGATCTGTGCTGTGAGCACATTGTACCCTCATCAGAGTTGTGAACCATCCTTCTGTCCATCTTCTGTCTGCCAGCTGTGTGCCATCCTACCCTGATATGCATGCTGCTACCCCACGTCCTGCACTCCGACACATTCCTGCATTGCAGCTCTCCCTGGTTGCCTCTCCTGTGTGTGCTCTGCATAGCACTGCTACTCCACTGTCAACCTGATATTTCACCTATCCTGCCATTTCTGGCTCCTCTGCTGCACACATCTTCCCATCCTCTGTCACACACTGTCATTATTGCATGGTACATTACCATCACTCTGTGCATAGCTACAGCTGCCCCTGATATGTTTGTCCAGTTTTCTAGCTGCCACATGTGCTGGAGCTGATTTGTGTGGTCCATCAGCTCTGATCTACGTCTTTCTTTTACTTATGCATTGTCTTTCCTTTCTGCTTTGTGCAGTGTTTGGGTTACGTGTGTGTTTGGCACATACCTCTCTTGCCCTTCAAATTGGGGGACCTAACTGCTCTTGGACAACGTTTTTGGGTTCACCTATACATCCTTGGGGCATCTTACGCCACACCTTCGATTCAGGCAGCTTATGGGGTGCCTACTATGGTGCCTTGGGAGTTGGCAACCTTTCAACATGGCCTCTGGGGAACATTATAACTCGCCTTTGCTGACGTGGTTGTTTAGGATGTGCCTTCTGGTGCACCCTAAAAGGTGCATTAATTTATGGCACGGGGGTGGGGTTCTTTTTAGATGGCAGCACAGATTGTTGTACAGTTGCAAGCAGAAAAAGCAATTACCTCTGCCAACCTTATTCATTAGGTACACTGGGGATTTGAACTCATAACCCCTGTATTATCAGTCAGTGTCTTAACCATTATACTACACTGCTGCTCCTCCTTGCATGTCAGTGCATCTACTTAAGATTTTCATGCGTTAAAATGCACAGTGCTGCCATCAAAAACAGTGCTATGACCTTGCCTTGCCTCATAGGGCACCCTATATGGCGCCCTATAGGCCACCCTTTAAGCAACATTGTAGGGTGCCTTGGCGGACAGTGCACTTTAAAATGTGCCCTCTGGGGTACCTTATGGGGTGCCTTATGCAGCACCTTATGTTACAGCGCTTTGAGAGTGCGTTTGCTAACAGCAGTAATTAAAATAAAATTAAAATGCAATATTACACATAACAGGTAGTGCCTCAGCCAGCCTTATTCATTGGGCACAGTGGGGGATTCAACCCATGACCCCTGTACCATCAGTCAGTGTCTTCACCATTGTACTGCAGCTCTGTTCCTCTGTTTGCAAATCAGCGTGCCTACTTAGGCTTCCCGTGCACGTTTCTCATGCGCTAATGTGCGCGGCGCACATTAGCACGCAGCGCACAAGAGCGCGTGATAATCCCAGTTTGCTATGTTAAGACTGAAACGCCCACTCCTTATATGGCATCCTGCACACTAGCCACGGGCGCACATTAGGACGGTTTAGTAAACATACCCCTTATTGTTCCATTTCCATTCACTATCCGTTTTTTAGTAAACTATGAAATGGTTTTTGCACAGCAAGCTCCTGTGATCTGGAAATGCTTTCTAATCTATTTAAGAAAAGAAAGCTCGTTCAAGACATTGAAGAAATCATTGAAGACATTCAAGCTGGTGTATTCAGATTACATTTAATCACACTCCAGCACTTAGAATGTTTTAACAAATGGTCATCTGCCGGAGGACCAGCAGTTACTTTACTATTTTTGTTTTCTTTCCTTTCCTTTCTCTGGTTCTTTCTGCTTTTTTATTTTTCATTTAAATTAATTGTTTTATTATTATTAATTTATAATAAATTTCTTGTGTTTTTAATGCTGTACACCACTTTGACAATTATGAAAAGTGTTCAAGAAAACAACAAACATAACATAAGATGTTGCCATGCTGGGTCAGACCTATGGTCTATTATTTTGTTTTGTCTGTAGCAGGGTCAGGTCACTTGGAAGCAGGGGTGAGCAACAACCAGTCTTTGTGGAGGAAAATCCGATCAGGTTTTGATGATAATCCCAATGAAAATGCCTGAGATAGACTTTCATGTGCATTGCTTCAGTTGTATATGAATCTATTTTGTGTATATTCATTAGGTATAGCCTGAAAACCGGGGTGGATTAATGTCCACGAGGCCTGGAACTGGTACCCTGTTTGGAAGTACTCAGTCACGGGAAGTGGAGGAACAATCTAGTGATTACAGCAACACATTGAGAATCAGTAAAACTAAGGGTCATATCTCTTCTTTTGACCTTAAGTTAATCCCTTCACTCTCCGCTACCTTAGATAAAAGCTTAGAGCCTGATATTCGGCACCGGCGACTAGCACCACTAACGTAGCTAGCCACCAGCACTGAATATTTAAACCTGGATATTCAATGCTGGGGTCATATCTGGTTCCGGCATTGAATATCTGGGGTTGCCGCATAGGCCGATCGCTAACCGGGCAGCGGCTCAATATTGCCACTGCCCGGTTAGCGATACGTGGCAAAAGTTAGGCCAGGCTTTGTTGTGCATGGCCTTTTCTGTGAATCACTCACTGGGCAGCGGATCAATATTGTTGCTGCCCGGTTAGTGGGCAGTGCCACCTCTGCTGTATTCTGGCATTGCTGTGCCATGTCCCTGTGCTACACAGCATCAGAGCGTGTAAAACGGGCAGCTGTGGATATTCAGCGGCACTAACCGATGAATATCCGATTCACCACGAGTAACGTGGTTAGCAGCTCTGCTAATCAAGACAGGTAATAAATTAGGTACCGTTGGTAGATCACTGGTCACGAGGACTCAAAATCTAAGGGCCTGATATTGAAAGTGTTAATCTACTAACGGTACCTAATTTATTACTGTTGAGCTCATAATTAGCAAAAAAAGTAAGTAAATCTAAAATCCAAATCCAGTGCTACTAGGAAACTCTATTTCATGTTACTCCTAGAAGTAAGATGTGAAATAACCCATCTAGCTTGCCAGCAGCTGTTACTAGACATGTCCTCCAGAAATGTGTCCAAATGTTTTTTAAACACAACTGTACTACTAGTCTCCGTTACATTCTCTTGCAGCAAACCCCATGCTATAATCATGAGCTGACTAGAAAAATACTTTCTTAAATTTGCTTCAAATCTGGTACTAGCTAGTGTCTAGAGTATCCCCTATTCCTAGTACTATTGAAAGAGTAAATGATCTTTCCCTATTAACATGCTCCACACAGGGCCGAATCAAGTCGTAATTGTGCCCTGTGTGACTTGTACATCTGATGCCTCCCACCCCCTATCTCACCCATACCTCCATCCAGCCGGCTGCCTGCCCTTGCCCTGCTGCCGTCACTTTTAGTTTTCGTGGCAGTGGAGCAGACCTGACTGAAAATTTTTTAAAAAAAGCAAAACGTGTAAATTTTTCCTCCGTGCTTGTATGCAGATCTGATTCCACCCTGATCTGACGTAGGTTCACATCAGAGGAGGGAGGGAGGGAGGGACCAGGCCAGCCATTCAAATGCGGGTCTTTGCAACTCCGCACTTGAATGGCTGGCCTGGAACCTCCCTTCTCTGACGCGACCTACATAAGAGAAGGGAGGAATCAGATCCACGTACAAGGGCAGAGTTGGAAAGACCCGAGTGCTTTCTTTTTCTTTTTTTAAATTTAAAATTAGATCTGCTCCCGGTACCACTGAGAAAACAAAAGGTGGTGGTGGCAGGGCAATAGCAAGCAGTGTGGGGGGGAGCTGAGGTCAGCAGCCTGAAATCCTTTGTGTCCTGCGTGGATGCACCACTTTGCACAAGGCTAGGTACAGTGCTGGTTCCACACCACACACAATTTTATAAACATTTATTTATTTAACAGGTTTTTTATACTGTTTTATCATTTCGGTCAAAGCAGTTTATGCTGCAACTTAAACTTGGTAATGTACATTAAACAGGGACATTGATAACTTGGATTTTTCTGAGGCAATGGAAGGTTAAATGATTTGCTCAAGGCCACAAGGAGTGTTATTTATTTATTTACAGTCTCTTATATACCGCACTATTCAGCATCAGCGCGGTTTACATGGAACAAAATGCTCAGTACAGTTAACATGTATGAGTTTACAGATAACAGGGAACAAAAACTTGGATAACCGGGGTAAACTATGTACAGTACTTACTATATGGGGTCATAATCAAAGAGGTTGCATAGACCATGCAGTCCACATCATGGGTTTGAGTATCCACTTGGTGTGTTGTTGATATACTATACATTTGTCTGGGAATGGTGTCAGGAGTGTCTTAGAGCTCTAGGGGATGCAGTTGGGCTCTATAAGGTACTTGTTGAAGAGGTGGCCTTTGAGGGCTTTCCTAAACTGTGGTAGGTTCTTAATAGCCCGGATCTCATGGGGTAATGCATTCCAGTATCTTGGGGCACTGAGATTGAAGGCCCTGTTGGCTGTCGATTTGGTGCAAACAATAAGTGCCTTCGGGACTTTTAGGGAGTTCATAGCCGTGGATCTTCTTGCTCTATTTGTGGATGTGGAATGGATGAGGGAGGTTAAGGATGCAGATGAGAGATTGTGAACAGCTTTAAAGGTGATTGTCAAGATCTTGAAAATTATTCTTGCCTGAATGGGTAGCCAATGCAGCTGTATCAGCAGAGGCGTCACGTGGTCGCTCCTGGAGGCTCCGTGGAGGACTCTTGCTGCCGCATTCATGGCTAGCTGAAGAGGGTTTAATGTAGCTTGGGGAAGACCTTGTAATATGGCATTGGCATAATCAAAATGGGGTATGACCAGAGCCTGGAAGATTGTCCGAAAATCAGTTGGTTCAAGCATGGAACGTAGGTGCCTAAGTGAGCGGATCTTGAAGTAGACTGATCTGACTATGTTTCCTATGTGGGCCTTCATATCCAGGCGTTGATCTAAGGTGACTCCCAGGTATTATATTGAGGATTTAGAGTTCAGCTCAGCTTCTTTTACTTTAAGATATTGCGGTGGGGTAAAGTTGGGGTTCCTCGTAATGAAGAGTACTTCCGTTTTCTTATGTTGTATTCTGAGGTTTTGGGAAAGAAGCCAATCAGATATTGCATTGAAACAGTTCGTCAATGGGGATAGGTCCAGATTCTCAGTAGAGAAGGGTAAGTAGAGCAGGACATCATCTGCGTATAACATGCAATCAACATTGAAGGACCGGATGATATTACAAATTGGTTGCATGTAAATATTGAACAAGAGCGCCGAAAGGGAGGATCCTTGTGGGACTCCTTGACTTTGGTGGAAAGGTTCAGAATTTATCCCTCCAGAACGAACGTGTTGCCATCTTTCGGACAGGTAGGATCTGCACCATTCGAGCGCTCGTCCATTAATGCCTTTGTCAGTCAGTCGTCCTAAAGGCAGCTCATGATTCACTGAATCAAAAGCTGCAGCGATGTCCAGAAAGATAAGAGCAAATCCTTGATGGAGGTCATCAATGCCTGTGATTATCTTGCAGAATAGAGTGGTAAGGAGGGTTTCCACTCCATGGAATTCCCTAAAACCATGTTGGCATGGGTCTAACGGTGCAGCGGAGTCGATGTGATCCTGCAATTGACGTTGAGCTTCCTTTTCAATAATCTTCGCAAGTAGTGGAATGCTGGATATGGGTCTGTAAGATTCCACCTGTTGGGGATCGAGCTTACAGTTTTTTAGCAGAGGTCTAATGGAGGTGTGTTTAAGGGCTGAAGGGAAAGAGCCGGTTGAGAAGGAGAGGTTAATTATTTTGGACAGTACTGGGTTGAAATGACTGCGAAGCTCCTTGATCCAGTAGGCTGGGCATGGATCGGACTGGGCAGTAGTGGTATTAAGGGCAGCTATGGTGTCCTCAAGTCCTCTCTTGGTAGGGGTAGAAAACATGGTTAGTGTTGTTTGGCATTCTTGCTCTATTGCGGAAGTTGTAGTAGAGGTTTTGTTGGTCTGGCATATCTTGGATTGAAGATAGGTTGCGAAATCTTGTGGTTGTATCTCGAATGAAGGTCCGGAGGATGGTTCTTTTGATAAGGTCTTAACCAGGTTGAAAAGGTCATGTGGTTTATTAAGCGATCTCTTTAAGGTGTCAGAGTAGTATTGCTTCATCGTGTTGGTGATTGCGTTGCGATGCTCGGCCAGATGACAGTTGTATGTTGTCAGGTCATTTAGAGAATGAGATCGTCGCCAGCGTTTCTCTAGTTTCCGTAATTGGTTAAGTGATGCTTTAAGATCGGCTGAGTACCATGGGGCACTTGCTCTTTTACCTGGAGGCCTGTTGATTGGCGTACGTTGGGCAATTGAGCTGAGGCAATTGTTCCAGTGGGAAATTAGGTCGTCAAGGTTCTGAGTGGTTTCAGAGAAGAGTTGTTGCGTTTCTGCAAGGATAAGATTAGTGTTAGTGGGAATCAAACTCTGGCCTCTTGGTCCCCCAAGCCAATGCTCTAAACATTAGGCTACTCCTCTACTCTATATTTATTATGTCACTTCTCCAGCCTGAAGAGTCCTAACCTGTTTAACCTTCCTTTTCTAGCTCTGCTGTATCTTTTTTGAAATGTGGAGACCAGAACTTCTCACAATATTCAGTGCGGATTTGAAAAGGGTTTATCCTGTCAGAGAAACTTTATTAAGTTCTTTAAGGAGGTGACAAAACTAGTGGATTGTGAAGGCATAATAGATAATGCCTATCTGGACTTCAGTAAGGCTTTTGACAATGTTCTGCCCAGAGGATTGGTGAGTAAGCTTGACCGTTTGGGGTAGGCCAGATTAGGTGGAGAAGTGGTTGGTAAATAATGTCTAATTTGGCAAAGTTGTCAGTGAACTGTCCTTGGTTTTGATATTGGCATAATTTGTTTCAATAGCTTTACATATTTATCGTGCTATAAAACAGCAGGAGGAATAATTTCTCTTACGATTAAGAAGAACTGCTATGAATAAAATATTAATATATATGAACGTATTTCAAAATAAGTATGCATTAATTCAGAAGAGCCATGGATTTATGCTTAGCAAACAAAAACTTGCAGACATACTATAATAAATTCTAAGTGTTTCATTTAGTAATTTAGTAATGGTACTTTGCCCAACGCATAACCATTAACAATATGTCAAAGTGACAAATGCAACCCTAGACATTGCAGGAACCCTACTGCTACTCAGAGAGAAGGGCTCTTGCAAAAAGAGTCTGAGAGCTGAAACTTTCTGCTAAAATGGACCGTACAGTTTTCAGAATATGTAGGTGAAGAGAGCATATCACTGCTGCAGTTTAATATAGAACATAATATCGTCGGAATTGTGGATGCAGGTAAGTTTTCCATGAAATCTGGAACTGAGATGTCAATTATATGATGGATATAGATAAGAAAGGCACATTGTAGAATTGATGGAGCTGAGAGTACTGGACAGTAAAGATATTGGTACCTGGCTTTCAAGGTATAGGACAACTGAAGAGTCCATGGAAATAGTGAAAGAGTCCATGTAAGACCTCTGGAAGTAAGGGCAAAACTTAACGGCCAGGTTTCCTGTGCTGGGCTCCAGCATTGAATATCTGGGCTACCCGGATTGCTGAGAAGCTGAAGCCAACTGGGCCATGGCGATATTCAGCCACTGACTAATTAGCTTCTTTGTTGAATGTTAGGCCAGGGTTACCTGTATATCACTAACCAGGCAGTGGCTTAATATCCCCACTGCCTGGTTAGTGACGGATGCTGTCCCGGAACACCTCCAGCATGCCCTGATACTAACCGATTGGCAACAGAGCATGTAAGTGGCGTCATCCACAGATATTCAGCGGCATTGTATTAGGGCCACTGAATATCTTGCAGAATGGTATTTACATGGTCTGCAGGTCTGTTCCTTGATCTTGAGAAGCAAATGTTTCAGACACTATCTGAGAGCAAAGTGGTATCATCAGCATAGCGAAGGTTGTTGATGAGTCTTCCACCAATCTTCACACCTCTGTTGTCTTCATACAGTCCTGCTTCTCTGATGATTTGTTCTGCATATAAATTAAACAGGTAGGGGGAATGTATGCAGCCTTGTCATACACCTTTACTGATTTTAAAGCATTCTGTTTCCATTCGAACTGTTGCTTCTTGATCAATGTAAAGGTTGTGCAAGAGAACGAGCAGGTGTTCTGGTATACCCATGCTTCTTAATGTGGCCCAGAGTTTCTCATGGTTTACATAGACAAAGGCCTTGCTGTAGTCAATAAAACACATATAGATATCCTTTTGGTATCTTTTGTCTTTCCAGGGATGCATCTCATATCTCCAATGATGTAACTCGTTCCTCGCCCTTTCCTGAGCCCGCTTGCACTTCAGGCAGTTCTCATTCCAGGTATGGTTGTAGTCTCCACTGAATGATCTTGTGTTCTACAAACTGCTTCAAATCTTTATATTGGGGCTTAATTAATAAACTGTGATATGTTTAACAAGGTAATAAACACGCACAGCATCATATTGACCATTAGTATAGAACTCTAGCTCTTAGTGCGAGCTAACAGCTGCATTAAACAGCTAATATAAAAATCACCTTTAGAGGCATGGAATGTGTACGGCCTGAACCTTACAGTTAATGCCAATCTCATTATTGTACATTATGTGGCAAATAATGTGGGACAGTTAACTGCATCTCCAAATGTGTAGCTAACAGTATTTTGCATTATTTAACATGCTGTTGATATGCGATTCAAACTTTATTAACTGCACAGCAGCCCTCCTAACACTACTATGAATCCCTAATAATTTCTGCAGAGGTATTGTATCTAATGTGCCTTAAAATTTGCAGTTAACGAACATTAAGTGCAAAATCTTAGCACTTCATGGTAAATAGGCCCAACATGTTAAAACCCTCGGCCCAGTGTGCAGCGGCGGCCAAGAGAGCAAATAGAATGCTAAGTATCATAAGGAAAGGAATGGAAAAATACAACAAAAGATATTATAATGCCTCTATATCGTTCCATGGTGACACTGCACCTTGAATATTGTGTGCAATTCTGGTCGCCGTATCTAGGATATAGCGATATTAGAAAAGGTTCAGAGAAGAGCCACCAAAATGGTAAAGGGGATGGAAGGATACTCCTATGAAGAAAGGCTAAAAAGGTTAGGGCTCTTTAACCTGGAAAAGAGACGGCTGAGGGGAGATATGATAGAAGTCTTGAAGGACTAGAAAAAGGGACTGTTACTTCTGGAGAGAGATCTACAATTGTGAGTATATACTTCTGGGAATTTTCTGAAAGGAATTCTTTCTATTAAAGCTATTTAATCTGTGAACCCACTATTTTTTGTTAAATCAGTCAGGGCCTAGTAGCAGCAGTTTAAGTTTAAATTTAAAACACTGAAGAGAACTTTCTGGTTACATTTCATACCCAGCAGAGAGCTTATAATTTTAATTTAATAGTCACTCAGGGCCTAGTATCAGCAAAGTATTTTTAGTTTAAATTTAAAACACAGAAGAGAGCTTTCTGGTTAAATTTAAAACCCAGCAGAGGGCTGTAGTTTAAATTTCATAATAAGTTAGAGCCTAGCAGCAGCAAAGAGCTATAATTTAAATCAAATAAGAATATAGCTTACCTCAGCAGCACAGGACAGGGTACTGTGTAGCAGCCTTCTTTTAATAAGTGTTATTTCTCTCCCTCCCTCCCCACACTCACCCACCCCTGGGATAATCATAGCTTTATGGGTACTTACACATCTTAAAAGACAGGAGGTGCTCTCAGGTGAAGCTTGTTACCCAAATCAGACATACACTAAGGACCTGAGATTAATGAAGCTTCAGCTGAACAAGGTATATTAAACGTATTAGGTACAGTTTTATTGGTATAAATATCCATAGCAACCCTTAGTAAGTAAAGAACTTAACGATCTAAACAAAAACTTAAAACTAAGATGCAGACAGCAGTCCAGCAGCGGGATGGGGGCTTTCTAGTCTTTTGTATTGAGTGTCACATGTATGATTTTCTCCCAGTTGGTGAGAGGTCTTACGTGTGCACTAGGTGCAAGGAGCTCTTTGCTCTCAGGGAATGAGTCCGTTCTCTAGAGGCTAGAGTAGCAGACTTGGAAAACATAAGAAAGACAGAGAGGTACATAGACGAGACCTACAGGGATATAGTCCTGAAGTCCCACCTCCAGTCTGGCAGCATCCCTGTTGCCATGGAGGAGAGAGGTCACGTGACAGGAGAGCATCACCCTGGTGTGGCAGGAAGTGATCCTGTAACTAGGACCTGTCCTCCAGGTGATGTAAAACCCTCTCGCACCAAAGAAGTTTCTCCAGGGCCATGTGCCCATGAGGGAAGGGTTAGGACAGCCGTTATAGTTGGTGATTCAATCATTAGGCATGTAGATAGCTGGGTGGCTGGTGGACGTGAGGATCGCCTGGTAACATGCCTGCCTGGTGCGAAGGTAGCGGACCTCATGCGCCACCTAGATAAGGTCTTAGATAGTGCTGGGGAGGAGTCTGCTGTCTTGGTACATGTCGGTACCAATGACATAGGAAAATGTGGTAGGGAGGTTCTGGAGGCTAAATTTAGGCTTTTAGGTAGGAAGTTGAAATCCAGAACTTCCAGGGTAGCGTTCTACGAAATGCTTCCATTTCCACGTGCAGGACCCAAAAGGCAGGCAGAGCTCCGGAGTCTCAATGCGTGGATGAGACAATGGTGCAGAGATGAGGGGTTTGGATTTGTTAGGAACTGGGGTACATTCTGGGGAAAGGAGGGGCTCTTCCGAAGGGATGGGCTTCACCTTAACCGGGATGGAACCAGGCTGCTGGCATTATCCTTTAAAAAGGAGATAGAGCAACTTTTAAACTAGACAATAGGGGAAAGCCGACAGTCGCCCAAGAGCAGATGGTTCGGAAGAATGTATCCTTGAAGGATACTACCAAAAGCAGAGAGGTTCCAAAAAAGAGTAAAGTAGCCCAAATGCCCTCAAGTATGGAGCAGACAGAGCTTAAAGATCCCAAATTACCCATGTCTACCAATAGCCAAATTAATATGAATAAAATACAGTCTCTAAAATGCTTGTATGCGAATGCTAGAAGTCTAAAAAATAAGATGGGAGAGTTACAATATATAGCACTAAATGAGAGGTTAGATGTGATTGGAATATCAGAGACATGGTGGAAGGAGGACAACCAGTGGGACACTGTGATACCTGGGTACAAACTATATCGTAATGATAGAGCTGATCAAATTGGTGGAGGGGTTGTGCTCTATGTTAGAGAGGTCATTGAGTCAGAAAGGATTAAAGTTTTGCAGGAAACAAAATTTGCTGTAGAATCTTTATGGATTGAAATTCCATGTAAAAAGGGGAAGGTGATGGTGGTGGGGGTTTACTATCGACCGCCTGGCCAGAATGAACAAATGGATGATGAAATGCTCAAAGAAATAAAGGAAGCTAACAAAAGTTACAGTGCGGTAATAATAATGGGCGATTTCAATTACCCTGGTATCGACTGGGTCAGTGTCACGGCAGTACATGCTAGGGAGATAAAGTTCCTAGATGACATAAATGACTGCTTCTTTGAGCATTTGGTCCATGAACCGACGAGAGAGGACGCCATATTAGACCTAGTCCTTAGAGGAACACCAGATCTAGTGCAAGAGATAAGGGTGTTGGGGCCACTTGGCAATAATGATCATAGCATGATCGCCTTTGATTTAATTAGTGGAGGAGGGTTAGTAAGGAAATCCACAGCACTACCTTTTAATTTTCGAAAGGGAGACTATGATAAAATGCGGAAAATAGTTAAGAAAAAACTAAAAGGAGCATTTGCAAAGGTTAAAGACTTTCATCAAGCTTGGGTGTTGTTGAAAAATACTATCTTTAAGAAAAGTGGAAGGAAGTCCAAAAAACTGCCAGCATGGTTTAAAGGTGAGGTCAGAGAGGCTGTTGTTGCCAAGAAAGCATCTTTCAGGAAATGGAAAAAAGAGCCAAACGATGAAACCTGGAAACAGCACAAGCACTGGCAGGTCAAATGCAAGGCATTGATAAAGAAGGCAAAGAGAGAATTTGAGAAGAAGCTTGCTGCGGAAGCAAAAACGCGAAATAAAGATTTTTTCAAGTACATTCGTAGCAAAAAACCTGTGAGAGAGTCAGTTGGACCATTAGATGATAGAGGAGTTAAAGGGGCACTAAGAGGCGACAAGGCGATAGCGGAGAGACAGAATGAATTCTTTGCTTCGGTCTTTACTGAGGAAGATGTAGGGATGTTACCCATGACTGAAGTGGTATTTAAAGGTGCGGAAGAATTGAAGGAAATATCGATACATCGGGAAGATGTATCACAACTATTAGATAAACTGAAGAGTAGCAAATCACCTGGGTTGGATGGTATACATCCAAGGGTGTTGAAAGAACTGAAATATGAGATTGCAGACCTGCTATTAGTAATCTGTGAACTATCATTAAAATCATCTCTAATACCTGAAGATTGGCGGATCGCCAGCGTAACACCAATTTTTAAAAAGGGTTTGAGGGGTGATCCAAGACATAAATGCACAGGAGGGTCTCTTTCAATTAAAGGCAAGCTCTGCTATGAGGGGGCATGGCACGAGAGTAAAAGGGGATAGACTCAGGAGTAATATGCAGAAATAGCTTTTATTACATCCTCCAATAACGAATTCCAGAGTTTGATTACGCGTTGAGTGAAAAAATATGTTTTCTTATTAATCTTAAACGAGTTACACTGTAGCTTCATTGCATGTCCCCTAATCTTTCTACTTTTTGATGGTGTAAACAATCAATTTATGTTTACCTGTCCCACTCCATTCATTAATCTATAGAAATATAGAAACATGACGGCAGAAAAAGGCCACATGGCTATTTAGTCTGTCCTTCCATAGTCTACAATAGTCCTCTTTTTACCTTTAGAGATCCTCTGTGTTTGTTCTATGCTTTTTTGAATTCAGATACTGTCTACCACCTCCACTGACAGACTATTCCATGCATCTACCACTCTTTCCGTAAAGAAATATTAGTGTAGCTGGATTTAAAAAAGGTTTGGACAAGTTCCTGGAGGAAAGGTCCATAAACCATTATTAAAGAGGACCAAGGAAATCCACTGCTTGTCCCAGTACAAGCATTGTGGAACCTGCATATCTTTTTTGGGAACCTGCAAGCTACTTGTGACCTGGAAACAGGATGCTGGGCTTGATGGACCTTGATCTGACCCAGTATGGCATATCTTATGTTCTTATGAATAAACCACCCAACTTTTCTGCCCAAACTTTGACTGACTACTTATAAGGTTCACAATATTAGTCTCAAACGTGAAGAAGGCAAAGATCCTGACAACTGGCAAAATCAATAAGTTCATCGTTGATGGAGAGGAAATAGAAATAGATGTATCGTCAGGTGCACCCGTGCTAATTGCCAGGTTAAAAGTGCTCACACACTAATGTGCTCCCCATGCCCGCACTCTGCCCCTAACCCGCCCACTCTCCACATTAGCACATGAGTGCCAGTTGATGTGCATTTTAGCAGTCGGTAGTTGGCATGCCTGTGCATTAACATTCACCATGGCCAGTTAACGCACGCTAGAATTTATGTTAATTGGTTAGTGGCACTTAGTAAAAAGACCCCTAAGTCTGCCATCAGAAGCAGTCACTAAATCTCGTCCATTCTGATCAATATTTATTTAGTTAGTTCTTTATTTTATGTTTTTATTTGAGAGCTGATGGAGAAATGGTAAAGAGGTAGTAATTCTGGCAAAGGTCAAGCCATTATTTCCTTTTATTATTATTTTTTTTTTAGGGGTTGCCTATTTTACTCCTCCTTGGTGTGTAGGGTTTGCAAGGAGGTAAACTTAAAAGCAACATCAGGAAATACTTTTTCACTGAAAGGGTGGTAGATGCTTGGAATGCCCTCCCGATGGAAGTGGTAGGGACAAATACAATGACGGAATTCAAAATGGCATGGGACAGACACAGTGGATCCCTTTATAGCAAGAGGATCAAATAAAAATAAACGTAACTATTTCTTATACCTCAACAAATAGAGAGGAGTGACCTACATGGAGCGGCGGGTACATCCCTAAACAAAGGCATAGAGGGAGGTGACCTGCACGGAGTGACGGGTACACCCTATTCTTTCCACCTTACTGAGCAGACTAGATGGACTATACTGGTCTTTATCAGCTATCATATACTATGTTACTATGTTTCTGTATGATATGGTTGTTTTTAATGGATGATTCTGCTGGTATTTCTTGACAGATAATGTTAAACTTTAAAGAAAATCTCACTGTTCTCATTTTATTTTCTTGTAGCAATTATTTTTCATTCTATGTGTTCTACAAATACAGGCGCAATGATAGCTCTTGTAGCTTGGTGTAAGCATGCCTGCGTACGGCATTAATTTGCTAAACTAGCCATATTCGTTTTAAGGCTCATGGACTACATCGGCTTTTATTCACTGCTCTCAGAGTCGTTCTTCTACACCCTTCAAACGTTATAATTGACTAGCTTGAAATAAAAATAAGCTATTAGTTATCTTGCATAAAACAAAAAAGGATTGAAGTGGTTTAGCTTCCTGTTAATGTGGTTTCTTGCTCATAGTAACATTATGCTAACCCCCACCCCTCCAAGGACCACTATCAAATTTACATTGATTCTTTTCTCAATGTAAGTACTTGGTATTCACGTTGCCTGGTTGAAGGTACCTCATATTTTATGCATAATCTCTGACTTTTTAAAATAGTATTTTGGTAAAAAAGTGTAGCTATTACTAGAATACTATTGATAATGTAATCTTGGAGTGATTCTGCTCTATCTATTGTATTGTACAAATATATATATATGAATATAATATGATTATATTTCAGTTATTTGTCCTTTACCCTTTGTTATGTAGAGAAATACTTTATATGCTTGCCCTGGGGGAATTAACATTCTGCTAATTTGACAGAGGAGTTTTAAAAGGCATAAACCTAGGTCTTGAATAAATAACTTCAGGTTGTATTAAATTAGAGCTCTATTGATTAATTTCACAGCAGCACTCATTCTAATTCCAACTGCAATTAAAAAATATCGAGCCTTCATTTTCTTGTTCAAGTCAACTGGAAATATTTATATCATTACAAATTAAAGACCTGATTCACAAGCTTTGCTTCAATTCATGCTTACAGAAAGAAGCTATAGGGAACCACGCCTGAAGTCTCTTTAAATTATCAAGTATTCACAACAGCCCCATAGTCAACAACAATCCATACCAAACTGGAAAACAATGCATGCCACATTTTTTTAAATATGTTTGGTATCTTGCAATATATTAAAATTCTCATTATTTTGGAACCATGAACCATGGATGAACTATTATGTGAGTAGGCTAGGAGTGTAAGGTGGGTGTTGATGATGTGTTGCTAATTGTGCCTATTGCTGTTAAGGCGGGTGCACTGAACGCCGCCTCAATGGATAGCATTAAATGCACCTGCATGCTCGTTAGCACAGTGCCAAATGTTAACAATGCGCTATTGACGGGGGGGGGGGCAGATGCACACCCCTCCAAAAAATTAGAGCAGCCCTCCATGCTAATTTTGCACTGCAAATGAGCACTACTGGCACAGGCTTTATTAAACAAGCTTCTTAGAGGCTTTATTCATCCCATACATCCACCTTGTCTGTCATCCTATTACTCTGTTTCCTTCCACTTTACCAATTGTCTTTCCTGTTGCATTATTTGTCTGTATCACATGCCCAACAAATACCAACTTCTGTTTAGCATCAGTACCTCAGGAAATGAGTGGACTCTATGGGGGTCATTTTAGAAGTCTTATTCATGCTTTGGATGTCCGAAAATGGGCTTAGAGATGTCCAAAGTACAGAGACGTCTCCACAGTCGTTTTAGAAGCTGGCTCTAGAGATGTCTAAAATTGAACGGGGGCATGGCCAGGGCATTCCAGGGAACTAGCAGGTATGGTTAGTGCTTCAAAAGCTGTATATAAGCAGCTAAATAAATAAATGAGGGTGTTCCCAGGAACCGGGATGCCCCCGCCTGATCATAAAAACGGCATGGATGTCCAGCCTCATGTCTAACCCTAGACCTGCTCCAAGGCACACATAGCAATGAACAAGTATTTGAAAAGTGCTTGTTTTGGCTAAAAAACATTCAGAAGGTGTCAAGAAGAATACACTTGCTCACCCCTAGTACTCAGTACAATGTCAATGACAGCAACAGCGGGATCTGAATCCTGTTCCTAGCCAGCTACTCTGACCATTAGGCGATCCTAGATGTCCAGGTTCTGTAATATTCTTCTGGGGATGTCTAGGTAGACGCTCCCACTGACATTCATATCAGGCATGTGCAGGTTTGTGAAATCACATCCACACCTGGACGTATCTGCATTTTTTTCAGATGTTTTGGCTTAGACATCCCAATTGCATTTGGATGGATCTTCTAAAATTCCCCTCATGGAGTTAATTTTATAAACCTTTTCCATGCATAAAATGCTGGCTTACATGTGTAAAAGCCTCTTATAATATTATATCATAGCTAAAAGTACCTGCGTTGCATTTAGGAGTGTACTTGTACAAGCACATATTTTATGAAACAAATACATATGCTAGGGTGTCTCCTAATATAGCCAATAATGAGACTTTGTAGCCCAACTTATCTGGTGAAGAGGTACTGTTAAGTGGTGCTATTGGCAACTTAAGAATTGCATCACCCTCAGGTAAGCAACTTGGTTTTAAGGCTTTCAAGTATAAGGAGTCTTCAGAGATTGCACTCCTTTCTATTTGGAATATGCTGGTTAACATGGAGTTTACTGTATCTAAGGGGTATGTTTACTAAACTGCGTAAGTGCAATTCGCGTTAGGAGCCGCGGTAGTGAAAGAAACCCCAAATAAGGACATGGGCGGTACATCGTTACCACTACCGCGCGTTAGAAAAATTAACGAGCGTTACCGGGTGCCGTGCCGCGTTACTGCGCGTTAATCGTAAGAAGACGTACAGACACAAAGCACTGAAACAGAGCTGTAGCACAATGGTTACGGTACTGACCGCTGTTACAGGCAGCATGGGTTCGAGCCCCCAGTGTGCCTAACGCAAAAGGCTGTCTCAGGCATCATCCTGTACATTACAGAAGGAAAGAGGAGGCATGTTTTTCGTTACGCTGAGTATTGGTGTCAGAAAAACACCCTCGGAGTGTGCCTAGCCACGTGCGTAGCTGCGCGCGTACATTCGTGCGTGGGTACGTGTGTTTTTTACCAGTGTGGGCATCTTATATTACAGACTTTGTAGGGTGTCCTGCACCTATGCATTATGCTAACAGATGTACATGTGATGGCCTATGATTTAGCAGAGCCTGTGAGCAGATGCTGGTGTTTCACAGGGTTGGATTGGGCCAGTCACACCCATGATGCACTGCACATGCAAATCAGCTGTCCACAGATACACACCATGGGGAATACACCCCCACAGCACCTCGGCCTGGTAGGGGGAACTGACCATGTGCACCCCCACAGCACCTCGGCCTGATAGGGGGTACCGACCGTGTGTTGTACCGGCACAGAGTAGCTACACACCGTCACATTGTGCGGGTACTGTGCTCACCCTGAGGGTGCAGTGAGGCGCCCAGCACTAGGTCCACAGCACCGTCCATGGCTGAAAGAGACCATGGCGCAGGTCCAAAGCAGTGCTACTGTGTGAGATAGGTAGCTTCTGCAGGAACACCTTGGACATCTCTGTCTGTTCCAGTCACACCAACACCACCACCACCACCCCCCCTGCTGAGGGTGGCAAACAGGGCCTACCTCCCTGCAACAGTGGCAGTAGAGGGGAACATGAACCCTAGTCCTGCTGGGGAACAGACAACCCACAGGGCAGTCAATGCAGCCCTGTACACAGCCATAACACAATAGCAGACAGACATTAGGCATTAGGCCTGGATATGGTTTACTGCACCCCACCACCAGCTGATATTCCCCTGGTGCAAGCCATCAGCCACTGCACCCTGCAAGCCACTCCATCACAACACCTACCAGCTGCAAACAGTCTGCTAGTGCCCAGTGGAGATACCTGCACCCAGAACTGGGATGTCAGCATACACAGCAAGCAGATACATCAGTGACTGGGCCCCAAAAGGAAACCCATATGTATCACATGAGAGAAATGCTAGATAGCACTATGGGAGTGCCTAGCCATGCTGTGGTCACTGCACAGTCAGGGTGAGAGTGATCTCTCAGCAGGATATACTGAGGTCACCCTGTCTGTGTAGGTGGTGGCCGGGCACTACAATGTGCCTGTCACTGCCCTATGCCCTGTGCAGATGCACCCTGGCCAGGCCACCCTGTCCGGCCTATACCCATGGTACCTTGCTCCTCATTATGCACATTGGCAGCCCAATACTGGCAACAGTGCTGGCAGTGTGGGCTGTTGAAGGTGTTTGCAGCTACCACACACTGGATAGACAGCCAGCCACCCCCACACCTATGCCAGCATTGTGCTACTATAGAGGTGGTCAGCAGCCATACCCACCACACCAGTCCTGGGCATAGTACAGGCATGGATATGGTACACAAGACTGTTGGGGGGTCACTCCCCAGGGTGGTAAACACTGTCAGAGACCAGACCTGCAGCACACACTGCAGACATCAGAATGATTCTTATGGTGGAGCTCAATGAGCAAAATGTGCTTAACGTAGGAATTGATATCTGCCAGTTATCAGAGGAAACGTTTGATAGCTGTGTACCATATACCCAGGTGTAGGGTGGCATTGCTAAGGTATGCAACTGCTAGTATTGGCAGATACAGGCAGGGCCCAATGTCTTGCCTCTCCAGCTGGCATTGGCCAATGGGGCCTGTGGGTGTGTGTGTGGCCCTGTTGGCTGCTGCTTTACGGCAGAGTTCCCCAACTCCAGTCCTGGTGTTCCAAACACTGTTCGGGTTTTCATGCTGTTGCTCATAAATATGCATGAGCTACATCTGCATACCATGGGGGTGGTGCATAGCTAAGCAGCACAGACATCTTTATTAAAGGCAGCATGACACCGGAATGGTGTGGGGCCCTCCAGGACTGCATTTGCGGGACTCTGCTTTAGGTAATGTGCCTGTTTCTGGTGTCTGTGTTTGGTGTGGTAAAATATAGGCCTTGCGTATGTTCTCTGCACTAAAGGAGTGTCTTTACTATCACTGTTTAGTGGTGGGTAAAACTATGGGGACTGGGTTGGCAGGAGCCCCAGCTGGGATTTGAACCTGTGACCATCTGGTTTTACAGGCACTAGCTGTGTCTGTTGCACCACACTGTGGCCACAGAGACAGTGCAGTCCCTGGAGTTAGTTAAACCGGCCTGACGAGTCAGAAACCCTGCTCTGCAACAGGTTTACTGTGGCCTCATTTACCTTGTATGCAGACGAAGGTGCACATAAACCTCAGAAAAGACCTCACAAAAGGGTCACACACCCATAACCAAGCTGGGCAACAATGATATCATTGGGAAACATTACACCACACGCCCAGGACAGCTCCATTACAATGAAATGATCTTTGAAAGGGTCTGCGGAGCGTAGACCCTTCCACACATCATTTCTTTTTTATTTGGTGCTTTCCAGGGAGTGTTGTTCCTTGTTGCCCATTGCTATCACTGTTGCCCAGCTGAATTATGCTTTTTAAAATGTTTCTTGTGGTCATTTTTAACGTTTTATGTGAAAATTTGTTCTGTGCACATGTATCACACTGCTCACGTTTTGTGGGTTTCCCCGGTTTTTCTGTACATTGCTGACGGAAATGGTTTCTCTTCCCTTTAAATGCCTTTAACGACAGGTTTTCATTCGCGTTGGAATTGAGCTCAGAAATTCAGCGCGTTAGTATGAGGGGAGCCTCTCCCCTCCCACTCTCCGCCCATTGACCCCTTCTCTCCGCCCACTCTCCACCTTCTGCGCTGTTTTAACGCGCCGCGGAGGTTTACGATCGTTAACTGCGGTTAACGCGCGTAAAGTACGTTTAACGATTGTTAGCACGTCAGAACGCGCGTTCGGACGTGCTAACGATCGTTAAACGTACTTTACGCGCGTTAATCACGATTACCGCACTTTAGTAAACATCCCCCTAAATGTTCTACTGGTATTAGTTCGTTGGTACAGACCATTGGTTCCCTTGTCCAAAAGCAAGATTTATTAACTAAAGACGTTAAAGATATAATTTCTTTTTTAAAATATTTATTGCATGTCCTTCTTTGCAACACAGAAAAACAAGTACAGAAAAGAGAATTACACATAGGGGCATGTTTACTAAAGTCCGCAAATTTGCGCGCCGCAAAATAGCGCACGGCAACACGCCACTGAAACGCGCATAAACGCGTTTAAATGCCCCGCACACGTGCGTGTCACCCCTGCACAGGTACGCGGCACACCAACGGGCCCCGTACAAGTGCGGGCCCGCAAATGTCCGATAGAGGCGTGGAACGGCTAAAGGAGGGCGGAGGAAGGCTCCGGAGGGGCGGAGGGACGGGGTCAATGGGTGTAGAGTGGGAGGGGAGAGGGTCCCCGCACAGTATCGGGCCCGAATTTGCATGTAAAAATTTGCATTTAAAGGGAAGAGAAACCATTTCCGTCAGCAATGTACAGGAAAACCGGGGAAACCAGCAAAACGTGAGCAGTGTGATACATGTGCACAGCACAAAAGTGCACATAAAAATAGGAAATGACCACAACAGAACTATTAAAAATAGTAATTCAGCTGGGGAACAGTTATAGTGATGGGCAAATACAGAAAACACACCCAACAAAGCTCCAGAAAAAAGAAAGGAATTTTGGAAGGGTTTACGGAGCGGAGACTCTTCCAAACAACATTTCCTGTTGTGGAGCTGTCCTGGGAGTGTTTGCTATGGTTGCCCATTAATATCACTGTTGCCCAGCGTGGTGATATTGTTTCCCCCAGTTCCCATGGTCATTTCTGTGGTTTATGTGCACGTTTGTCACCAGACAGGGTGCATATGCCCACAGTAAAATTGCATAGAGCAGGGTTTGTGACTCCATCCTGCCAGGCTCACTACCTCCAGGGGCTGCATTGTCTCTGTGGCCATAGTGTGGTGCAGCAGACAGAGTCAGTACCTCTGAGGACCAGAGGTTCAAAGCCCAGCTGGGGCACCTGCCAGCCCAGTCCCTATATTTTACCCACCACTAAACACAGATAGCGCAGACACCCCTGTATTGCAGGGGACATAAGCATGGGGAAAACACCCATATTTTACCCAACAACGCACACACACCACAACAATGGGCATTACCCACAGCCAAGTACTCCAAATGCAGTCCCGTACTGCCACATTCCAATCAGGTCACCTGCTTTTTATGGGAGGAGCTCATGCCAGCATGTTGGCGGACGAGTACATGTGGTGCAGGGGGCAGTGGCTGCTAGCGACAGAAGACAGAGGCCTAGCCATGTGCAGGCTGCCACCGTCCACTGCAACAGACTGCAACAGACAGGCCCTGCCGGATCCACAGTCATGGACATGCCAGGGAATACACCCAATCTGTGGCTACACAGTGGTGCAGTGCATGCAGACACTGTATGCAAGAGCAGAAGGTCACAGGTTCAAAGCCCAACTGGGGCAACTGCCAAACTTGCCCACATATTTTTCCCCCAAGTAAACAGTGATAGTAAGGGCACACCTTTCCTTGCGAGGACATATGCAATGGCAATACGTCTATCTTTTACCCCACTGAGCAAAGACACCATGAACAGGGCCAGTACCCAGAGCAGAATCACCCAAATGCAGTCCTGGTGGGGCACACACCAGTCAGGTTCCATGATGCCACTCATACAAATGCCTGTGCTGTATATCTATGCACCACACCCATGGTATGTAGATGTAGTTCATGCATATCCATGAGGGACAGCAGGAAAACCAGAACAGTGTGATGCAAACCTGGACTGGAGTTGGGAATCTGTGCCGTAAAGCAGCAGCCATCAAGGTCAGACACACCCACACCCACAGGCCTCATTGGCCAATGTCTCCTGGAGAGGCAGACCATTGGACCCTGCATGCATCTCCCAAAACTAGCACTTGCATAACTTACCAATGTCACCCTACACCTGAGGTATACGGTACACAGCTCTGAGACGTTTGCTAGGAGCACAGGCAGCTAGATATCCATACGTTACGCACATACTGCTAGTTGACCCCATCTGAACAATCTGTTAGGTGTTTGCGGTGCGTGCTCCAGGCCTGGCCTCTGACGGTGTTTACCACCCTGGGGAGTGATCCCCAGCTGTACTGCGTACCATATCCATGCCTTGCCGTGCTCAGGACCGGTTTGGTGGGCAAGGCTAATTACTTCCTCAATAGTAGCACCATGATGGCATAGGTGTGGAAGTGTGTGTCTGGCTATACAGTGGGTGTTGACTGCAAGCCCCTTCCACAGCCCACACTGCCAGCACTGTTGCCAGTATTGGCCTGCCAATGTGCATAATGAGGTGCAAGGTACCATGGGTATAGCCAGGACAGGGTATCCTGGCCAGGATGCATCTGCACCGGGCATAGGGCACTGGCAGGGACATTGTAGTGTCCGGCCACCACCTACACAGACAGGGTGGCCAAAGCATGTCCTTCTGGGAGATCACGCTCACCCTGACTGTGCAGTGACCACAGCATGGCTAGGCACCCCCATAGTGCTATACAGTATTTCTCTCATGTGATAGATATGGGTTTCTATTTGGGGCCCAGTCACTGAGTTATCTGCTTGCTGTGTATGCTGGCAGACCAGTTCTGGGTGCATGTGTCTCTGTTGGGAACATGCGCTATGGACTAACCAGCAGACTGTTTGTAGCTGGTATGTGTCTTGCTGGTAGTGGCTTGCAGGGTGCAGTGGCTGTTGGCTTGCTGCAGGGGAATATCTGGTGGTAGGGTGCAGCTTACCTTATCCTATGTCTGTCTACTATTGTGTTGGGGGTGGTGTTCATTCCTCAGCAGGACTGGGGTTGATGTTGCCCTCTACTGCCACCTTTGCAGGGAGGTACAGTGTGGATCTCTTGATGGGGGACCATGTTTGCTGCTGGTGGGGGTGCTGAGCCTGACTGGGATATCCATGGTGTTTGTGCAGAAACTAGCTATCTTACACATTAACACTGCTTTGAAACTCCCGCTTGGCCTCCATCTGCCATGGAAGGTGTTGTGGACCTGGTCCTGGGCGCCTCATTGCACACTCAGGGTGAGCACAGAACCCGCACGATGTAACGGTGTGTAGCTACTCTGTGCCAGTAAAACACCCGGTCAGTGCCCCCTACCAGGCCGAGGTGCTGTGTGGGTGCACCCGGTCACTCCCCTCAACAGGGCCGAGGTGCTGTGGGGGTGCATTACCCATCTTGTGTCCATCTGTGGACAGCTAATTTGCATGTGCAGTGCATCATGGTTACGTGTGGCCTAACCCTATCCTGTTTACACTGTCAGGCTGTCTGTGAGGTGACGTGCAGGCTATCTGCAGCCAGCCAGGGGCTTGCTTACAGCTATGGAGTTGTAGCCCAATGGTTACATCACTCCCTGTGCAGCCAGAGGTCATGGGTTCAAACCCACAGTGGGGTTTTGTGATAGGTGTGTCCACAGCATCTTTTTAATTTACTGTACATATGTTGCTGCCAGCAATAACACCCTGAGCGTACTGTACCCATAAGGTGCCTCTGAGGGTGCTTTATGGGGCGCCGTATACGGCACTTTATGGTTGCCATCCATATAGGGTGCACTATACATTATCCTGTGTCGCAACATACATGCTGCCCTATAGGGGACATTCTAGGGTGCCTTGGCGGACGGTGCACTGTCACATGTGCCTTATGGGCTGCCTTATGTTAACATGCCGTGAGCGTGCGTTTTCTAGTTGTTATCACAAAATAAAATTAGTGGGCCTCCTACAGCACTCCACAACATAAAACATACTGCCTCTGCTAGTCTTTTTCAATGGGCACTGTGGGGAATTGAACCCATGATGCCTGCACGAGTGGTCAGTGTCTTAACCATTGTGCTATGGCTCCATTCCTGCTATTTGCACATCAGCGCGCCACTTATCCCTCCCACTATTGGGCTGCCCCCTCACACATCAGCGCGACCCCTTCTGCCCACAGGCTCGCTGCCTTCTGTTGCCCCATTTTATCAGCGCGCCCACAATGAACAGTGCGCCGCCTCATGCCGTATAAAAAAAGAGTGCGCCGCTTTCTGCAGCCCATAATCAATATACCTCCTACACCACTTTTGCCCATAAGGGTTGATGCCTCAGCTGGTCTTTTTCATTGAGGGCAATGGGGGTTTGAACCCCTGGCCCCTGCACCATAGGTCAGTGTCTTCACCGTTGTACTATGGCTCTGTTGCTTGGTTATGCAGCAGCGCCCCACTTAGCCTTCCCACGTGCTAATGTGGACCCCGCACATTAGCGCGATGCACACACGTACAGTCCGGTTTTTTTCTTTTTTCTGCCTGGCCCGCCCACTCCTTAAATGGCACCAGCACACTAACGGGAACCCGCACAGCAACGGTGTTTAGTAAACATGCCCCATAATTTCATAATAGATAAACACATAAGAAAAAAAAATCTCACCAGTCCACATCAAGGGAAACCTGGTACCCTAAATATTCAATATAAGAAACAAAACTCCTGTAACTACCTGGAAAAAAAAAGAACAAAACTCCTTGTTTTTCTTATCTTCCTCTATCTAGCCAATAGTTAAGTAACAGAAACATTCTGCACCACAGAGTGCGATTTAAGGGAATCTTCCAATTGTGAAGGCTCCAAGAAAACATAGTTATTCCCTCCAGACTTTACCCGGAACTTGCAAGGAAACTTTAAAAGAAATGAAGTGCCTATCATCAGGACAAGAGGCTTCAATACTAAAAAAGCCTTGCACCTGACCTGAGTTTGCCTGTTGACCCGTCCACAAAAAAGCACATTCTTATTCTAAAAGTGCAATCACAAAATCATCTTTTTATCCAATTCTAAACTTGAGTGAAACTAGGAGAGTAGCTCTAGTAGAAATCACATCATTAGAAGACTCAATAAAGTCCGAGATAGGCTGTCTACCGATTTAGGAGCCTCTTGCCCACTCACAGCTATGTTAGAAATTTTCTTCGCAGAAGGCAAATAATATACATTATTGATAAGAAGCTTATCCATATCTGGATAACCCAAAACTTCTGTTAAGTATTTATGAAATAAAATTAATGATGAAAGGTTTTGGGTTATTGGAAAGTTAAGACATCTTAAATTCTTAGAATGAAATATATTCTCCAAAACCTCATGTTGACGATGTAAGTGTTACGAGGCTCTGATTTAAAGCCTCCTAGAATGACATGGAGACAGCGCATGATCCGCTCGGCAACAGATGGTCCAATCCAATGCGGCTTCCGCAGCGCATGCCAGATGATACAAAGAAACAGGTCAGGATACTAGTGCCCCAACGATACGATTTCTGATGTTGAAAATAAACTGAAACACTGCAAAGAAGTAGTGGAAACCCTAGTTAGGGATATATTTCAGATAAATTGTAGACTGGAATACTTTGAAAGTCATATGAAATGCCTAAATTTGCATGTATTAAACGTCCCAAAGACTGCTAATATGCTTTCAATTGACGCTTTAAAAAATTACCTTTGAGGTATTGAAATTGCCTGAAGCAGCATTTTCTCCTTTAAATAGGCTACTTTTTACCCACTGGGAAACCGCAGGAATCAGTGCATGGAAAGTTAATGGATGTCTCAGAACTATTGAAAACATTGCTCTTATTTGTTTGTGACCAAGATCTAAATTCTATACTATATTTCTGTATTTTAAGAAATTGGGGGAACTTGTTATCTATGGAAAGCAAGAATGACGGAAATTGTTCCTAGCCAAGAGAGAGGAAACAGTCGCCACTATAACTGCATTAGCCTTTTGATATCCATGCAAATGTATGGTAAAATATTTAAATGTTCGATATATGTTTTTCACTCCCCAACAATTGAGTTATTTTTTGGATATCAAAAGATTGGTTATTCCTGGTCTAGTAAGGTAGGGTCGAAGTTGCATGCTTTGCTGAAAGAATTGTTAGATGCTGCCAACAGAAGGCTACGTTTATCATCAATACGAGCTTGTATCCCTGAAGAAGGCTTCATAGCCAAAACACGTTGGGGGTTCTTTGAAATAAAGCTGCTTTTACCACATTGTGCTTGGTATTCCTGCTCTCGTTTGTTCTCTACTCCCATGTGGGTGATTGTACTCTCCTTTGGTCTCCCTGTACTTCAGTTGTGTATATTTGTACCAGCTTCCAACTTGGCGTGAATGTATGCGGCAGACTTTATCTGTGTTGTCCGCAGGTTTTATGAAACTATTTTATAAAGATACAGAGAGTAATTTTAAATCCAAGTGTCTAGTTTTAAGTAGCGTTTTATAAATGAATAATATTAGTAGTAATAGTCCCCAGAATGTACCAATCTTAAGCCTATTTTATAAAGAAAAGCAAGCACTTACTTTTCTTTATAAAATAGGGACATAAGGCCCTCATTCATGATTGCGGGTTGTGGGGCTGTACGTCTCGCCGGGACGTGTAGCCTTGCAATCTGCCTAAACCCTATCCCCGCACCGGCTCTCCCTATATGTCCTGTGCTTCAGGATGGGGAGAGCTGGCGGGGGGCTTTGGGACAGAGTGGCGACGGGTCACGGCCCTGTACGTGCTGCCGGGCTTGCTGGGCCATACTGCTCATACCACCTCAGAGGCAGTATAAGCAGTATTTTCCACAGGATTGGGGCATGGCAACCACCCATGGGGCCGGGTGTGGGAGGGTCCCTGCCGCCTGATCCAGGCCGTGGGAGGCCAGCCATGGGTTGGGCAGCGGGGCACTTGCGGGGAGGATGTCCCCTCAGGCAGAGGGGGCATGCCGGGCCGTCCTGGGGCTTGATTCTGGCTCTTGTGGGAACATTCTGTTCCCGCAGACCAGAATTGGGTACTAGCGGCCCTGTCTTCAGCAGGGACATCTAGACGGCCCGGATGTCCCTCTTCAAGAATTGGACTCCACATGCCCGAAACCCTATGTTAAATATAGGTGTGAGCACTTACACCAGCCCAAGCTGCACCCCTGTGGACTCCCATAGTGAAAGTATGCACCATCAGCCTGACATGTGCACTTACAAAGTAGGGACTGGCTAAAGTACACGCATAAGGGCCCATCTATGCACATCAAGCCACTGAAAATAAACAACTTACACATATTGATGGCACATAACCTTAGGTAGCTCCTTATCAAATTATCTCCTAACTGCTAAACTTCATGCAGAGTAGGTGCAACGCCTGTGTACTAACTCTAGGGGGCATGCCCAGAATATTACCACACAGAACATTTTTTTGCCATGCTGTAAGTCTATTCACAATTTAGGTGGTCTATTTAGGAGGCACTAAGTGCATCTGTGTTAACTGCAACAGTGACAGCACAATAAAGTTCCTTGCGCTAAATGCAATGGGCAATACGCACCCATTCCTTACTCATTTCCAATCTATAACATGCTGTGCAAATGGTGCATGCTTGCATAGAAACAGAAATCACATTCTTGTGCTAACAGTGTTTGCTGATTCATGCACTAACTGCTTCATGCACTTTGGGGGTCATTTTGGAAGCCCTATTCATGCTTTGGAAGTTGAAACACAGAGATGCCTCCAGAGTTATTCTAGAAGTGGCTCTGTGGACATCTACGTCTGAACAGGGGGAACGTCTGGAGTCATCTCTAAGTTTAGACCTGCTCCAGGCACGATCAGTGCTTGTTTTGGCTGAAAAAACATCCAGAGGGCTTAGAAAAGAAAGCACTCCATTATCTTCAGTACTCAGCACAGTTTCTTCGATAGTAGCAGTGGGTTTTGATCCCTGGATACCCTGGGTCTGATTTTGAACTGGGTGGTGCTATGTGCACTCTTTCTGCCTAGCCTGGATTTTCAATGCCGGGGTCATATGCGGCCCTGGCATTGAAAATCTTAGTCTCGCCGCACACCCTGGAAGCTGCAGGAGCTAGCTGGGTATCACCGATATTCAATGCTACTTGCTTAGCCCCTGCGCCTTAAAGATAGGCAAGGAAAAATCTCGCCTACCTTTAAGGTGCAGAGGGCTAAGCGGGTAGCATTGAACGGTTAGCAACTTCCTCGCCCCTGCTCCACCCCGGAACGCCCTTAACACACCCCAATGCTAACCGCATAGCATCTGGGCATATTAGGGATGTATACAGGACTGGTGAAGGGCACTACCCATGCAAGGGCCCTTCAAAAATCCCAGATAAGGCATTTACATGGGTAACTAGGCCAGTTACCTGTATAAATGTCTTTGAATATCGAGCCCCCTATTCCTAGCCTACTGCAGTGCTCTAACCATTAGGCTATTACTAGACATCCAAGTTTTGGGATACTATTCTGAGCATGCCTATGTAGATGCCCCAATAGCCATCCATATCAGGAATGTCCACATTTGTGACATCATATCTACACCTGGACATGCCTGCTTTCTTTTCTGATGCTTTGACTTAGACATCCCAGATTGCACTTGGATGTCCCTTCTAAAATTCCCCTCTTTGGGGGTTATTCTGAGGCACAAATAGCAGGGATTGACATCCCAATGGGATGTCCATTCCCGCTATTCATGTCAGCTCCTGCCCCTGTATAACTTCCCCGCCAGTTGTGCGGGGAAGTTATACGGGGGCAGGGATGGGGCAGCATGGGGGTGAAGAGTGGGCAGGCAGTGGCTGGTTGCCAATCCTGGACATACAGGGCCGATTCTGATGTTGGCCCTGTACGTCCAGGGCTGGCAAAATGTCTGGGGAAGTTATTCCACCCCGGGGCGGAATAACTTCCCTGGACGTTTCTTTTAGTCTGCATCGGGGAGCGGAAGGGACTGGGAGGGCAAAGTTAATTCCCCGCAGCCCGACCATGGCCTTAGGAGGCCAAATTGGGGGTCGGGTTGTGGGCAATTAACTTTTGTAGCAGGCAGCAGGGATCGTGGCTTTTAAATGGAGCCACGGTGCCATGGTGTCATGTTGCCATGGCACTGCGGTTCCATTTAAAAGTCCTGGCTCAGTTAGCCGGGCAAGGCCTGTATGTGCAGGCTGGGACTGAATCCCAGTCCCGGCCTGCATGTACAGGCTTGTTTGTGATTCTGATCCCGCGGGGCTAGATGTGCCCCATGGGATCAGAATCGCAATCTCCTGGGTACATCCGGGTCAGCCCGGACGTACATAGGAGATGTACATCGGGATCGGAATCGAGCCCTTTAGAAATAGGACTCCTATGTGTCTTTTTGAAATACAGTCAAACCTCGGTTTTCATTTGCCCCGGTTTTCATACGCTTCGGTTTTCAACGTCTTTTCTGACTGAGATTTTGTCCCGGTTTTCATGCATTGCTTCGGTTTTCAACGTCTTTTGACTGAGATTTTGTCCCGGTAGCAGGGAAGAAAAGCTGTCAACGTAAGCAGGAGATGTTGCATGAATGTGGGAGGCAGTTCTTTCTCTTGCAGGGTACGTCTGAAGCTATATCATTAAGATTTTCTGCCATTCTGAAGCATTGAGCAGATAATGTAAAGGTATTTTAATGGACTGAATCCAATGTGATTCCGAAGAGAGCTGGGCACAGCAGCTTGTCAGGGGTGGCTAAGGCCAGATGTTAACATACTGTACTGTACAGTACTGTACTTAGCTTGCTTTCAGTGATGTTAAATGTTCATTTATCCATTTCATTAGTCATTTATATTTATTTCTCATTGTTTTCTGTATGTAAAAATATAGTTATTCTCTATAAAATGTATTTTTTGTGAATATTTTTGGGTGTCTGGAACGGATTAATTGGATTTACATTATTTCTTATGGGAAATATTGCTTCAGTTTTCATACGTTTCGGTTTTAGTCAGACTTTTTCGAACGGATTAATCATGAAAACCGAGGTTTGACTGTAGCTTCAAAACAGGCACTCAATGGGCCACCCTGTTATGAAGCATGCTGTAAAATTACCCTCCACCTGGGCAAAGATACATCGATTCGTTTTTTTCCTGTCTACAGTCTTGAGCAATGTGCTCCAGCAGTACAGTTTACATTCTTTTGCACTCACCCACTTTTATATTTATACATTGCTTCTACAAAAAGCAAACACACTGGGATTTCACTATTCTTATTTTAGTTGTCAAAGTAACAGCTTAATATTTCATTTTTAGTTTAAGTTTGGCATTGCTAAATAACCACAGTACTGCATTAAGCTTTCACTGTAAGAGCTCTATTAATGGCCAATTTTTCCATAAGTCAGCTTGGAAAGGCAAATGCACTACAAGAGGCTTTCCCATAGAAAAACTGCATTTTCACTCAATTTAAAAATGGAAAATTAAAATAAGTCAGCATTTTAAAAACTGGGAGGCAGGTTTTCAAAAGCAGCTATGTGGCCAGAATCAGTTGCTGACTTCATAAGTGCCTTTTTAAAATCTGCATAATTAGGCAGATTGGGGTCGATATTCTTCAGTGGGGGTCGGCACCTGGCTGTGGCTACAGAAAGTAAAAGCTATCAGTGAAGCTGGGTTTAAAAGAGATTTGGACAAATTCCTGGAGGAAATGTCCGTAAACCTGACAGATACTTGTGACCTAGATTGGCCTCTGTTGGAAACACTGGATTTCTTTTCCATTCTTTCTTTCTTTTTTTAAAATTAAGTTTTATTGTAAACCACTCTGTTGCTGTTGTGAAGGGTGGTATACCAAATTTCAATAAACATAAACCTATAGTCTTATAAAGTTACAATTTATGGGGTTAATATTCAAAAGGGTTTAGCTGGTTAGAAGGACCTGCTCACTGGCTAAACCCCGGTGATCCCAATATCCACTGGCGCTACTCAGATAGTGCCCCGAATATCCACGTGGAGGCATATTCTGCTTTGTATGTCTCAGGGCAGTCCGGATGTACAGACATCGGGATGGCGGGAAGACACAGCCGATTCTGCTTCCATGGGGGCTAGACATCCTCTCGGGAACAGAATTGCGGCACAGTTGCTGGCCACCAGAATGTGCCCCTATTTAGGCACGCTCCAGATGGCCATCCCCTTACCCAGATAACTCAGTCAGACACCTTAATGGAGCTGTGGTGCCATGGCACTGAAGCTCCATTAAGGAGCTGCGATCCTTGGCTGCCGCAAAAATATTTTTTCCCTGCAGCCTGACCCCCGATGTGGCCTTCCAAAGGTAGGGTCGGGCTGCTGGGAAGCTCCTCCACCCCCTCGCCCCACTGACCTGACCCTGCGCTGCCATTCCCCGATGTCCAGGGGGACTTATTCCACCTCTGAGGTAGAATATGTCCCCTGTCTACCTGGCCGACTCCGGACGTACAGGGCCGACCTCAGAATAGGCCCTGTACATCCGGGGAGATAACCTGCCCTCGCTCTGCCCTCCCCCCACCCCCCGTCTAAGATTCCCCGTTCAAATCAGATGTTTACACGTTGAGCCTTTTTCTGTCAGCCACATTTGGTTGAATATCAGGGATATATGTCCAGGCTGGATGTACATCCCCATTATTCATGGTTGGGAATGACCCCCATAGAGCACAAGAAAGATTCCTGCTAAAATCCAGGGTAATCTGTGGGTGAAGTGGGGATGCTTACAACAACTATCCGGTCAACGGTAATATTCAGCTGCAAACCAAGTGGCTAAACTGCATTGTTAGGACCAGTTAACGGCAGTCCTCACTTTATGCAATTTATCTACCTGGTTAGCAACTAAACATTGCCACTAACTAGATAGCTGCCATGATTATTGGCAAAACCAGATATTCATCACCAGACATTGAAGAGGGTTCAGTGCTGAATATCTGGTTTCAAGGACATAAGATATGCCATATTGGGTCAGACCAATGGTCAATCAAGCACAGTATCCTGTTTCCAAAAGTGGCCATTCCAGGTCTCAAGTACCTGTCGAGTTCCAAAACGTATACACATTCCATGCCGCTTGTCCCAGAGGTAAACAGTTACTTTCCCCAATCCTCTTTAATAATGGTTTATGGACTTTTCCTCCAGGAACTTATCCAAACCTGTTTTGTACCCAGCTACATTAACAGCTTTAACTACATCCTCTGGTAATGAATTCCAGAGTTTGATTATGCACTGAGTGAAAAAATATTTTCTCTGATTAGTCTAAAATGTGCCACACTATAGCTTCATTGCATGTCCGCTAGTCTTTCTACCAGTCACATACAGGAGCTTGGTCTTGTTGAGATTTCTGGGTGCCCAGTGATAATATTGGTGCCCCTTCTGTACCTGCACCCTGTGTGGCCGCACTGCTTGCACAGACCTTGGTACAAACCCTGTGTGGAGAGCTTTGATCCAGGAGGTAGGGGTTTTGGTTAGAGGAATAGGTTGGGAGCATAAGTCTACCAGCATCAGACTCTTGAAGAGGCTCACCAGGGGCATCAGGCCACGCATTAGCAGCTTAATGCTCCAGGGGACAAAAGATAAGGCCGCTCAAAGCTGGAATTATCTTTCCATGAATAATTCAGCTTCTGAGGTCAAATGCAAGCTCTATTATTCATTTGCTTAATAATAAGCTGCACTGCATGGGTTACATTATTATTTAGCTGGCATTGCACTAGAAAAAGTACACTAAGGTACTTTTGTACAAAAGTACAATTTTGCTATTTAACATGCATTATTTGTTTAAAAATGTGTGCTGTTCCCTTAACACAGCATAGTAACTACACCTCTTACTCAGAAGATTCAGTGCTTTTCCAATTATAATAACCGTTTGACAGTCTCCCACCTGATAGAAGTCATTACAAGATCTATTACACATCATCTCAGGGAATCAAATGTATGAAGGTTTCCAATATATTGAGATATCAGAGACCCTTCTAACTGCTGCATTGTCAAGTTCTTGTGATGCTCAGATATCCTGAGGTGAAACAATCTCTTAGAGGCAGTTTTACTAAACCAAAATACTTGCGAGCATGGGGTTTAGTGCACATGCTAACAGCTTAGCACGTGACTAGGCGGAGACAGGGCGGTTTGGGACGATGGGCACACCCTAACTGCGATTGTTGCTGTTAGTGCAGGTGCACTTAACGCCACCTCAGCGGCATTAGCTGCATCCACGTGGCAGGTTGGACCCGCTCCTTAAATTGGCATGGGCCTGGTTCCAAGGCCCAATCATGCATTATCTGCACACCTTTTTGTAAACATGCCCCTTGGTCTTCCTACATAAAATTTAACTCAAGGATATCTTATTATATAAACTACAGTATCTACTTTGAGTCTTTATGCACTTTTACACAAGAGGCTCATCACAAAATTGCTGCGGTAGATAGACAATTAGTAGATATCGCTTGCACTGTTTCTACTCTGAATAAACAGGTATTTAATTTACAGCAGACAAGTTCTGCGTTTATTAAAGATTCATTATCCACTTGTTATAAATTAGAATCATTGGAGAATGGTGCTAGGGCATTGAACCTTCGATTTTTAAATTTTCCTAAATCATCTTTGCTTTCTCCTCAGATTTTGTTAGAGAAATAGTTCAGTGAAGTTTTGCTGTTTTCTGATAAGATTGCTATTCAGTCTTCTCATTACCTTCCTGGGGGAAGCGCCAGGTAGTAAGGCAGCTGATGGGGTGGATTTTATTTATTTATTTATTTAACAGTATTTCTAAACCGCCTTATCTTAATAATCAAGGTGGTATCACAGCAAACAATCGGGTAAGGTGAGTGTGTTATACATGCAGTGAGGGTGAAATTTAGTTGGGTGGGTGTTGTATTGTGTGCTAGATTGGTATGAGCTATGTACAAAGTGGGCTATATACAGTGGTTCTAAATACATTTTCAAAGTGGGCTATATACAGTGGTTCTAAATACATTGGCAAAACCAGATATTCATCACCAGACATTGAAGAGGGTTCAGTGCTGAATATCTGGTTTCAAGGACATAAGATATGCCATATTGGGTCAGACCAATGGTCAATCAAGCACAGTATCCTGTTTCCAAAAGTGGCCATTCCAGGTCTCAAGTACCTGTCAAGTTCCAAAACGTATACACATTCCATGCCGCTTGTCCCAGAGGTAAACAGTTACTTTCCCCAATCCTCTTTAATAATGGTTTATGGACTTTTCCTCCAGGAACTTATCCAAATCTGTTTTGTACCCAGCTACATTAACAGCTTTAACTACATCCTCTGGTAATGAATTCCAGAGTTTGATTATGCACTGAGTGAAAAAATATGTACTATCTATAGATGTGGCTAAAGAATATAACTAATTTCTTAGAAGATTCTACTGATTTGATTGCTAAAAGGGCCACGTTGTTGGTTTCCTTTTTTTCTAATTTAGATAAAATAAAGGTCCTGTAGGCTTACTTTAAAAATAAGGATAAGCCTTTTTTTGGTCATAAATTATGTTTCCAGATGTTTCTAAACCCACTCAGGCCCGTAGGAAAGGCTTTTTTATTTTAAAATCTAGGGTGCTAGAGTTGGGTGCTACGTTTTTTCTTAGATTTCCATGTAAATGCATAATTATTCTTCAGGGATGTACTTATATTTTTTCTGATGTTACTCAATTGGAAACATTTTTACTTGATAGGAAAAAGAAGTAGGATTTTGTGTTTTCGCTCCTATTTTGATGTATCCCACCGTTTTGTGGAGGTAATTTCTTTACTTCTTGATTTCGTGTTCATTATTTGATATTATAATATGTGGGACTCTTACTCATCATGATGTGGACTAATACAGTTTTTATTTGTTAGACTATTCTTCTTGTCATAATTTCTTGTTTGTTTTTTTTACTGTATTTCTTGTTCTGTTTATGATTGTATTAATTTAAATCTTTCAATAAACATATTGAATAATAATAAACTACAGAAGTTGAAAGACAATTGGTAAAAAACCCCATGATGGTTAGGCATGTCACACCCTACTGTGTGCTTTTCTTTTGAATTTCTGCACCCTAAATACATGACTCTGCACTTTCTTTGTATTGACATTTAATTACCAAGCATTTGACCATTCCTCAAGCTTTTTTAAATCACTTCTTATTCTCTGTATTCTTTCAATAGTGTCCACTCTGTTGCATACCTTACTATCATCTGCAAAAAGACAGCATCAAGTGTTATCTATCCCCCTCCACAATATTACTCAGAAAGCTAATGTATGGAACCAGCCACAGGACAGATCAAAGAGGAACTCCACTGATCACTGCTCTCTCTTGGAAGGAAATCCATTTACTACTGCCCTCAGTTGTCTATCACCCAACCAATATCCAATCCAGTCTTCCAAATTCTAACCCATCCCCAGGTTGCTCAAGTTTATTTGTGAGCTTCTTATGGAAGACAACATTGAAAATCTTGCTAATATCCAAGTAAGACACATTCAGAGCACATCCATGATCTAAATCCAATCAAAGAAATCAATCAGATTTGTTTGACATGATTTTCTTTAGTAAAACCATGCCATCTCAGATCCTGAAACCTAGTGAACTATAGGTAGGTTACTATCTTTTGGTCTACTGGAGTGTTCATTAATTTTCCTGCCACATGCATAAAATGAACTGGTCTATAGTTTCCAACTTCTTCTCCGTTACTACTTTAATGGGGAGGGATCACATTCACTCTTCTTCAGTCTTATGAAAGAACCCCAGACTCCAAAGATCTACTGAACAGGCTCTTCAGCTGATCTCCCAGAACTTCTCTGAGCTCTAACTTCCTTGTTTGCACCCCATTCGGACCATAGCTTTGTTCACTTTCAGTTTTGCCAGTTTCACAGACATTTTTCTGTACATTGTTTGTTGTCACCACTTTAGTTGCAGACATATCCTTGCCAACAATCAATTATCCTTGTCCAAAGCCTTCTTCAGTGAATACCAAACAGAAATATTTAGTGTTTCTGCTTTTAGCTCATCTCTCTCCACACATGGCTATTCATTTCTTCAAAATCAGAGTAATTCAAAATAACAATACATTGAAAAATACAAAAAAGAAAAATATTTTAAAAAATTACTTTAATAATTATAACCCACCAAAAATAGAGAGGGGAAGGAAAAATTCAAAAATAAGGAAAAAAGATAATTTACATAAGACAAACAGCATAAATATATTTTCGCTACCACTCCCTCAAGGATGAGTTTGATCCCTCACTTATTCTTTCCCCTCAAACATGGAGGATCATAGCATACTGGAAACCACAATATTTGACTAAACATTTAGCAGGATATTTTAGAAAAACTCAGCCTCTTAAATCCAACAGCCATTTTTGAGAGTCCAAAAATGTTTTCCATTTCTCCCGGGTAGCCTCTGAGAAATCTGGGTATACTCTAAAGGACTCTTTTACTAAAGTAAGTTAGGTTTTTGCATATAACTCACATTCAACACAAAAACTATCATTCATTGAGTGAAAATCCTCTGCGCTAGCTGTTGGGGGCATGGCCACTATGTTTCCGACAGTTAAGATTTAGCTACGTATCATAACGCACATGTTGAAATACATGCTAATGGCAAACTTTATCCGCGCTAATTGCAATATGCTCGCACGCCCACTCTCTGCACCTATCCTGCTCATTTATCATCCCAATGCGCGAGTGGCAGTTAGTATTCAAATCAGTGTGCGGTAATTATCATGGCCCCATGATAACAGTTACCACTGCTTAGTGCACTTTAGTAAAATGGCCCCTAATTTTCTGTCCATAGAAAAATACATCTTATTTCTGAAAAAAAAGAATGCAAAACCCATTATTTATCTGGTTTGAAGGCAAAGGTACTAGTACAATTGCCCTCTTTATCTGGGATTCTTGGGAGGGGACTCTAGCAGTGCCAAAACATCTACAAAAAAAGACTACAAAAGGGACTGCTATTTCTGGAGAGAGATATGCAATTGTAAGTATTTACTTCTGGGAATTTTTCTATATCTTGGGGAAAAAGGAATTCTTTAGATTAAAGCTGATTAATCTGTGTAAATTAAAATCCAGTGTCTTTGTTAAATCAGTCAAGGCCTAGTATCAGCAAAAGGTTTTTAGTTAAATTAAAAACTCAACAGGTAGCTTTCAATTTAAGTTTAAACCCAGCAGAGAGCTTTCAGTTTAAAATTAAAACCCAGCAGAGAACTTCTAGTTTAAATTTAATATACATTCAGGGCCTAGTATCAGCAAAGAGCTTTAATTTAAATCAAATCAGAGTATAACTTAGCATAAAAGGAAAAACAGGTCAGTATTCTTTGAGCAATAAATTGTTTCTACAGATCTTTACAAAGAGACCTTCTAGATAGAGGGCAAGAGACCTGTGAAATTGTTTTAAATAGATGTTAAAGTCAAGTGACAGATCAAAGGGACATTTTGAAAGACTCCCTCTATCAAAGCAAGGACTGTATGAATCACCCAGGAAATTGGTCACAGAATAACTTAGTAGCACAGGATAGAGTACTGTGTTGCAACCAGTGTTTAATAAATTTTATTTCCCTCCCTGACTCCCACCCACCACTGGGATAATCATAGCTTAATAGCTGCTTAGACTTCTTAAAGGGAAGGAGGTGCCATATTCTCTCTCAGGTGCAGCTGTTTATCCTCATCAGGCATACATTAAGGACCTGAGATTAATTAATCTTGATGTGAACAAATTCCATTAAACATATTAGGTATAGTTTTATTAGTATAAAGATCCCCAGCAAACCCAGGTAAGTAAACAACTTAAAATACCTAAACACAACCTTAAAACTAAGATGTAGACAGCAGTCCAGCAGCAAGATGGGGGCTTTCCAGTCTTTTGCACTGAGTGCCACATGAATGATTTTCTCCCAGTTGGTGAGGAGTCTTACGTGTGCACTAGGTGCAGGAAGCAGTAGCAGACTTGGAGGACATAAGGAAGTCAGAGAGGTACATACTCCAATGCCAACCACCAGGCACATTAGGAAGTACTATAAACACTGCCCATTTAGAAACCATAGAAAACCTGCCATATCATAACAGCACTACCAGGACTTACAAAGCACCAAACCTTACCTATCAAGGCATCACTACAAATATTAAACAAATACATCTCAGAGAATACCAATACATCTCCTACTGGGGAAAGAGAACAAGTGGTACTGTCAAATAGAAACTGTATGAAATGAGGACCTCAGCATGGTTACACATACAGAACATAGACCGTCATCAAAGAAAGAACAAGGGATCACTATTTAGAAACAAGAAGACCATAATTAAACTGGGAAACCCAAAAGCCAAACTTGGAATGTACATTTAGCTTATGGAAACATTCTATTGTTATTTAAACATGTTCAATGTATTGTATACCTGTTCTATTTATACCTGTTCAATGTATTGAGTTGTTCTTATGTAAACCGCGCTGATCTTAAAAAGCGTGATATATAAAACCAAATAAATAAATACATAATTTCCTCTTGTATTAAACAAAACACAAAGACGTTAGTGATGCACATTTCCTAGAGCTGACATATTTCAGTTAATAAATTCAAAATAAAAAAGTAATTTTTTACCTTTTGTTGTTTGGGCATTTAATTTTTCAGTTGCAATTACTCCAGTCGCTTTCTTCTGGTTTCTTTGTGTCTTCTGCTAATGCTTCATTGTCTGCTGTCCATTTGTCCTTTCTTTTCTCTCCTAGTTTTTCCATTCTCTCTCTATATCTGCTTTAACATATGGATCTTTCTCCTTTTGCTCTTTCCTCTATTTCTTTCTTTATTCCCTTTTCATCCAGTCAAATTTCACCCTTTCATCCTCAATCCCCACTTACTCTCCCAATACCTGGCCAATTGTATATTTTTCTTCACTCCCATACAAAATCTTTTCCCTTATCCAAACCCATCCCCTTCCAGTCCTCCTTCAATATCAGCTCCCATCTAGTTCCAGACCCATCCAGCATCCTCTCCCTTCTAGTCCCATTCTCCCATCCCCTTCCATCAGCCCATTTCAGTTCTAGCCACCCCATCAGCCCATTTCCAATCCTAGTTCCCCCATCAGCCATTTCCAGTCCTTTCCCAGCCCTCCAATCAGCCCATTTTTAGTCCAAGCCCACCATCACAGTGTCCAGTCCTATCCTAGCCCACCATCAGCCCATTTCCAGTAAAAGCCCCCAACAGCCCATTTCCAGTACAAGCTCCCATCACCAGCCCATTTCCAATCATAGCCCCCCCCCATCAGTCCATTTCCAGTCCTAACCTAGCCCTCCATCAGCTCATTTTCAGTCGAAGCTCCCCCATCAGCCCATTTCCAATCTTAACCCCCCATCAGCCAATTCCAATCCTATCCTTGCCCACCATTAGTCCATTTCCAGTCCAAGCCCCAACAGCCCATTTCCAGTCCAAGCTTCCCCCATCAGCCTATTTCCAGTCCTAGCCCCCCATCAGTCCATTTCCAGTCCAAGCTCTCCTCACCAGCCCATTTCCGAACCTAGCCCCACATCAGCTATTTCTAGTCCTACCCTAGCCCTCCATAAGCCCATTTCCACTCCAATCTCCCTCCATCAGCCCATTTCCAATCTTAGCCCCCCCATTAGCCATTACCAGTCCTATCCTAGCCTACCATCAGTCCATTTTTAGTCCAAGTCCCCAACAGCCCATTTCCAGTCCAAGCCTGCCCAATCATTACATTCCCAGTCCTGGCCCCCCATCAGCCCATTTTCAGTCCTAGCCCCCCCCCCCCATCAGCCAATTTATTTTCCAAGTCCCCCCATTAGTGATTTCCAGTCCTATCCTAGCCCACCATCAGTCCATTTCCAGTCAAAGTCCACAACAGCCCATTTCCAGTCCAAGCTCCCCCATCAGCCCATTTCCAATCCTAGCCCCCATCAGCCATTTCCAGTCCTATCCAAGCCCACCATCAGCCCATTTCCGGTCCAAACCCCCCACAGCCCATTTCCATTCCAAGCTTTCCCCCTCAGTCCATTTCCAATCCTGGCCCCTCCATCAGTCCATTTCCAGTCCAAGCTCCCCTCACCAGCCCATTTCCAAACCTAGCCCCACATCAGCCATTTCTAATACTAAGCTAGCCCTCCATCAGCCCATTTCCAGTCCAATCTCCCCCCATCAGCATATTTCCAATCTTAGCCCCCCCCCCATTAGCCATGTCCAGTCCTATCCTAGTCTATCACCAGTCCATTTCCAGTCTAAGCCCCCAATAGCCCATTTCCATTCCAAGCTTTCCCCATCAGCCCATTTCCAATCCTGGCCCCTCCATCAGTCCATTTCCAGTCCAAGCTCCCCTCACCAGCCCATTTCCAAACCTAGCCCCACATCAGCCATTTCTAATACTAAGCTAGTCCTCCATCAGCCCATTTCCAGTCCAATCTCCCCCCATCAGCATATTTCCAATCTTAGCCCCCCATTAGCCATGTCCAGTCCTATCCTAGTCTATCACCAGTCCATTTCGAGTCTAAGCCCCCAACAGCCCATTTCCAGGCCAAGCTTCCCCCATCAGCCCATTTCCAATCCTAGCCCCGCCATCAGTACATTTCCAATCCAAGCCTACATCAGCCCTTATCCAATTGTAGCCCCCCAACAGCCATTTCCAGTCCTATCCTAGCCCCCCATCAGCCCATTTCCAGTCCATGCTCGCCCCATCAGACCATTTCCAATCATAGCCCCTCAACAGCCAATTTCCAATTTAAGCCCACCCAATCATTACAATTCCAGTCCTGGCCCCCATCAGCCCATTTTCAGTCCTAGCCTCCCATAAGCTGATTTCTTTTCCAAGTCCCCCATTAGTGATTTCCAGTTCTATTCTAGCCCACCATCAGCCCATTTCCAATCCTAGCCCCCACATCAGCCATTTCTAGACCTATCCTAGCCCTCCATCAGCACATTTCCAGTCGAAGCTCCCTCATCAGCACATTTCCAATCCTAGCCACTCATCAGCCATTTCCAGTCCTATCCAAGCCCACCATCAGCCCATTTCCGGTCCAAGCCACCAACAGCCCATTTCCAGTCCAAGCTCCTCCATCAGCCCATTTCCAATCCTAGCCCCCACATCAGCCATTTCTAGTCCTATCCTAGCCCCCCATCAGCTCATTTCCAGTCCAGGTCTCCCCTATCAGTCTATTTCAAGTCCTAGCCCCCAAATCAGCCATTTCCAGTCCAATCCTAGCCCACCATCAGCCCAATTCTAGTCCAAGCTCCCCCATCAGACCATTTCCAATCCTAGCCCCCCATCAATCTATTTCCAGTCCAAGTGCCCATCAGCCCATTTCCAAACCTAGCCACCCCATCAGACAATTTCCAGTCCAAACCCCCCCCCCAGTCATTCTATTTCCAGTCTTAGGACCCCCAATCATTACATTTCCAGTCCTAGCCTCCCCCATCAGCACATTTCCAGTCTATGTCCCCCACTATCAGCCTATTTCCGGTCCTAACCCCCCATCAGCCTTTTTCCAGTCCACCCCCCATCAGCCCATTTCCTATCAGAGCCCCCATCAGCCATATCCAGTCTTATCCTAGCCCCATCAGCCCATTTCCAGTCCAAGTCCCCCCCATCAGTCCATTTGCAATCCTAGCCCCCAATCAGCCTACTTCCAGTCCATGTCCCTCCATCAGCTTATTTCCAATCTTAGCCACCCCATCAGCCAATTCCAGTCCTATCCTAGCCCCCATCAGCCCATTTTTAGTCCATCCCCACATCAGCCATTTCCAGTCCTACCCTACCCCATCAACCATTTCCTGTCCTATCCTAGCCCATCATCAGCCCATTTCTAGTCCAAGCTCCCCCATCAGCCGATATCCAATCCTGGCCCCCCATCAGCCATTTCCAGTACTATCCTAGCCCAACATCAGCCCATTTCCAGTCCAAGCCCCAAACAACCCATTTCCAGTCCAACCTCCCCCCATTAGCCCATTTCCAATCCTAGCCACCGCATCAGTCCATTAACAAGTCTAAGCCTGCATCAGCCCATTTCCACTCATAGCCCCCATCAGCCATTTCCAGTCCTATCCTAGTCCACCACCACCACTCCATTTTCAGTCCAAGCCCCCAACAGCCCATTTCCAGTCCATGTCCCCCCATCAGCCTATTTCAAATCTTAGCCAACCCATCAGCCATTTCCAGTCCTATTCTAGCCCCCATCAGCCCATTTCTAATCACATTCCCCCATCAGTCCATTTCCAGTCATAGCCCCCACATCAGCCATTTCCAATCCTAGCCTCCCCCATCAGCCATTTACTGTCCTATCCTAGCCCTCATCAGCCCATTTGAAGTCCACGTAAACATAGATCGATTGTTTATGTTATCAAAATATAGAAAGACTAGGGGACATGCAATGAAACTACAGTGTGATTTTTTTAAGACTAATAAGAGAAAATATTTTTTCACTAAATGTGTAATCAAACTCTGGAATGTGTTACTGGAGGATATAGGAAATGCTGTTAGTGTAGTCGGGTTTAAAAAAGATTTGGATAAGTTCCTAGAGGAAAGGGGAAATCCACCGCTTGCCCTAATACAAGCATTGTGGAACTTGTGTGCCTTTTGGGAACCTGTCAGGTACTTGTGACATGGACTGGACATTGTTGAAAACAGGATACTGGGCTTGATGGGCCTTGGTCTGCTCCAGTATGGCATTTCTTATGTCTTATCTTATCTTAAACTAGCCACGGTCAATTTGTTAGAATCAGAAACTTTCTAAGAGAAGACTTGCTGTATTTAATTATAGGCAAATAATATGCCTGAGACACAGATGGAAAATCTTCTTGTGGATAACTTTTTAACATGACTATAGGCAACATTAAAGGTGTCCTAGGAAAATTAATTTATTTGAAATTTCTCCCCTGATCAAATTTTACAAAGTTTTGACTTAAGACAAAGCACATTGTCTAAAGTTATAATAATTTACTCACAAGACTTCAGATGCTCCCAGGATTGGTGCAGGGATGGCCCAAGAGTGATGCAGGGGCCATGTGCAGAGACTCATTCTGGGGTATCATTTGCATAAATTTACTTTATTTTATTTTAAAATATATATGTTGCTGATCTAAAACTTTAGGTGTCTTTCAAAGGAGACCTTCACAAGTCTCTCTTTTTTGTCCCAACAATGACTTAGGGGCATGCTTACAATATATTAATGTGCATTAAGTGCCACTGCACCAATAGAAATAAATGTGTTTTGCTGCACTTAGCGCATATTAGCATTTGTGAAAGCGCTTTAACTTTTAGTAGGCACGGCTCTTCATGAGTGTCTGAATACCATTTGCATGGACAGTGAGGATAAAGAGATTACCAGATTTCTTCATCACTATCCTCGAGTGCCAACTGCAGGCACATTAGGAAGTACTATAAGCCCTGTTCATTTAGAACCCATAGCAAACCCGCCATATCATAACAGCACTACCAGCACTCACATAGCACCAAACCCAACCTATCAAAAGGCAACACTGCAAATATTAAACCAATTAATCTCAAAAGATACCAATACATCGCCTGCTGGCAAAAGAGAATAAGTGGGACAGTAGCACAGAAACTACATGAACAGAATACCGCAGCTCCATTGCACACGCAAAACATAAACCACCAAACACAGAGCAAGGGATCACAGTTTAGACATTTGGAAACGATATTTAAACTGAGAACCCCAAAAGTCAAATTTGGAATATACAACACTGGAGAAATAAAACTATAAATTAATTTCCTCTTGTACTTAACAAAATGCAAAGACGTTATCAATGCACATTTCCCAGCGCTGACATATTCCAGTTAATAAAGTCAAAATAAAATATTATTTTTTCTACCTTTTGTTGTTTGGGCATTTTATTTTTCAATTGTAATTGCCCCAGTCACTTTCTTCTGCTAACTCTCCATTGTCTGCTGCCAATTTGTCCTTTCTTCTTTTGTCTCCTATTTTTTCTATCTCTCTCTATATCTAACTCTAATGTATTGATCTTTCCCCTTTTGCTCCTTCCTCCATTTCTTTCTTAACTTATTTTTCATCCAAATTTTACCCCTCCATCCTCAATCCCTTATTGACTTTTCATCTCTCAACTTTCAATCCACTCCTCTAACCTCTGGTCCCCTCCAGTTATCCTCAATTCACTCCTTTCCTAGCCTCTTATTCCCTTCTGTCTTTCACCCATTCCCCATCAGCACATATCCATGCACTGTAATCATCATCTTCCTCTCACTCATCTCCTTGTCAACTTCCCATGGCCTCTTTCACATAGCTCCACTCTGCCCGCCTTATCCCCTCTGTCTCTCACAACCACCACAATTCAACATTTCCCAATTAACGTACCCTTCCCTTCCCACCACCTCCCCATCAAGTCCAGCATCTTCCTCTTTCTCTTCCACTACCCCAGCCATTTTTCTCTTCCCCAACCCATAGACCAGCAGCTTTCTATCCCCTTCAGGCTTCTCCATCCTCTCCCCCTCCAGTAGTCCAGCATATCTTCTCCCACTGTAGTATCTTCTCCCCTCCCCGTTCCCAGCTAATAATCCCCTCTCCTTCATAAACCAAAATCACCCTCTCTCTTTCTATATCTCCCCCCTCCAAATCCAGCATATCCGCTCTCTTGTTCTCTCTCTGTCCCCCTTCCCTTCCATGCAAAAATATTGTGCAGCACCGTCCCTGGTGTCTTCTTTTTTTCTCCAACTCAGCAACAGAAAGATCGCAGAGCACCATCCCCTTCTTCATCTTTCTTTCTCTGAGTCAGCAAGCAGCAGTCAGTGCTGCCTCTATCATCCATTTCTGGTGCATATTTCAATGGCTCTGTGCACTGGAAGTGAATGCTATGGGCAGCACTGGCTGCTCTTGCTGACTCAGACAAAGAAAGATGAAGCTGGGGATGGTGCTACATGACACCACAATCTTTCTGCTGCCAGAGCTGAATGCAGACGAATGCACAATGTGCTGCATGGCTCTGGGCCAGCTGCCTGAGCCCCCACTTACTCTCCCAGTACCTAGTCACTCTTAAGAGACTGCCTTCTTCTTTTCTCCCACCGAATTGTAAAGTCTCCAGCTAAGTCCCATTCCCTGTTCAACCCCATATCCATGTCTCTAGTACCTACCCTCTTGCCTCCTATATCACTTCTCCACACCTACCCACCTATTTCCTTCTCCAATATTCATTGCCCTGTAGTATTTTCTCTTCTGGCGTGCCCCCCCTCCTCAATGGTTGCATGCCCCTGCACACCTCCCATGTTGTCCTACTGCCGCCGCCACTTTTTTGTTTTCACGGAGGTAGCAGTGACAGTAGCAGTGAGGCAGACCCATAATTGTAGGCAGGTTGGGTCCTTCCTTCCCTTCTCTGATGTAGGTCACGTCAGAGGAGGGAGGGACTAGCCAGCCATGCAAAGACTCACGTTTGCATGGCTGGCTTGGTCCCTCCCTCCTCTGATGTAACCTACATCAGAGAAGGAAAAGAGGGACCCGACCTGCCTACAAACGCGGGTCTGCCTCACTGCTGCTGCCGCCGCCACCATCTCTGAGAAAACTAAAAAGTTGTGGCGGAAGCAGGGCAATGCAGGGAGGCAGGTCGGGACCGGCAGCCTGACATACATCACTTTGCACCCTGTGCAGCTGCACCACTCGTATAGGGCTAGGTACGGTTCTGTTCATTGCTTTGCCATTCCTTCTTCTTACCCCAGCATCTATTTTTATGCCATTCCATCTGTATGATCTTCTTTCTTCCCTCCCATGCAAAATATCTGCCCCCTCTCCATCCTCACTCCCCCAGCTTCTGCCTCTTTTCCCCCACCCTGAATTGGCATCTTCCCTCTTTAAGTCCTCCAGCCCAGCATCAGCCCCCTTCTAGTCTCAGCTCTTCCCAACATCAGCTCCATTCCAGACCCTCCGAGCTTTGTCTCCCTTTTAGTTTTAGCTCCTCCCAGCATCAGCTCTCTTCTGGTCCCAGTCCCTCCAAGCATCATCTCCCTTCCTGTTAATTCTAGTCCCATCCCCCTATCCCCCAGCATCAGCCCATCTCCAGTTCCACTCCCTCCCAACATCATCTCCCTTCCAGTCCCAGTACCTCCATCTCCCAGCATCAGCCCATTTCCAGTCCTAGCCCCACCCTCTGCATCAGTCCTCTTTTAGCCCTAGTCCCTCCCAGCATCATTTCCCTTCCAGTCCCAGACCCCCATTTCACAACATCAGCCCATTACCAGTCCTAGTTCCCCAGCAGTCCTCTTCCAGTGCCAGCCCCCCAGCATCTGTCCTTCTACAGACCCATTTCCTCCCAGCATCATTTCCCTTCCAATCCCAGTCCCCCATCCTACAACATCAGCCCATTTCCAGTCCTAGTTCCTAAGCAAACTCTTCCTGTGTCAGGAGAGTGAGCTGCTGTGTGAGGGAGTTCCCGCATTTGTCAGCTTCATGGAACAATGCAGCAGGCTTGTCTGGAGGCTCGGAGAACAGCGGGCAGGCAGTTAAGTGGACATTCCCAGGATCAGAGGACCCTCCCCCCTGCTTCTACAAAGCCCAGTGGTACCCTACATGGCCGCGTGTCATGGCCTGCGTGGCGTGACCTAAGGGGCGTGACTCAAGGGGCCGGCCATGCCCCTTTGGTGCACATGAGAAGCTCATGTTGGTGCTGAGAAGTCGTGATGTCCAGAGCTCATCATGGGTAAGCAGAAGGCAAAGGCTGGTGTTAAATCGGGAGCGTGTGCTCAAGGAGGTAAGATGGTGGGCCCTATGGACAAACACTTGACTTCCTTGCTGCCCTGTAATCAGTCACCGGACGGGGTTTCTTTGAGCCCTGATTCCCGGTCTCCTCCTCCTCTCCCATATCCAGCTTTTTCATCTACACTGTTGGAATGTTCCCCTGAAGTTTCCCCCCCAGTTCCACTTCCCGTTTATCTGGCTGCATCAGATGGCTTGACTATTACTCCCCCCAACATGGGATGTAACTTTAGTTGATATATGGACTGCTATTCAGAAAACTGATACTCGTTTATCCTCTACTGTATCTTCCCTTTGTAAATTTTCTCAAGATGTTGTTGTTAAATTGCAACGTGTAGATAAGCAATTAACTTCTTTAAGTAAGATGGCTGCTCATACTGACACTCAGCTCCAGTCCTGTCATAATAGTGATGTTGCTTTAATAAGGGATTCGCTCACTTTGTCTCATCGGCTGTAGGCTTTGGAGAATCAGTCTAGAGCAGGGGTGTCAAACTCAAATACACAGTGGGCCAAAATGTAAAACTTGAACAAAGTCGCGGGCCAGCATTGAACAAATGAACCTTTTAATATGGACCCAAACAAGATTTGCTTTAACATTGAATATGAAGCAACACTTATTACTATACAATTTATAACTTAATAGTTCAGATATGCAAAAACCAATTTCAAATAAAAAAAAACATCAATGACATTCATTTATTAAATAAGATTTAAATAATAATAAATAATAATTTTTAAAATAAAATAACAATAATAAAATTAATCAACCATTCAAGCCCATGTCTTGGAGTAGCAAGAAAAAGTGCATAAAGAAAACGTTAATTATTGCTCAGTTTGCTGCACACTGATCTAATCTGATGTGCCCAAGCCAGATACCTGGCATCTCTTCTTGGATGATAGTTCATCAATGTCTGGGCTCAGGCTTTGAGCTGAGGAAATCCTCAGTATCGAGCGAAGGTGTTCATCAGTCAGACGTCTCCTGTGAGATGTTTTGGTCATCTTCATCGAGGAGAAAAGTTGCTCACATAGATAAGTGCTGCCGAACATGGAGAGCATCTGAGCAGCTTGGGTGCGGAGCTGAGGCATTGTGTCAGGGATGAACTGTGGAAACTGGGCGGCGCCCACAGCATCATACTTTGACTTCAGCGTGTCATTACATTGGAGTTCAATTAGCTCCATTTGGAGGTTGGTTGGTGCGTTTTCCACATTAACTGCAAAGGGATTACTGAGCAGTTCAAACCTACATTTCTGGACATCAAAGTCGGCAAATCGCCGGCTAAACTCAGCGCCAAGTACACTGAGTTTTTCAGCAAACTGTGCGCATGGGAACAAGTTGGTAAAGAACTGCGTTTTCATGGTTTGGCAGCAGGGAAAATGGCCAAGGTTTCCTTGCAGCATCTGATTCTCCCACAGGCACAGTTTAGTTTTAAAAGCCCTCACTGCAGCGTACATGTCTGTGATGATGCGCCCCCGCCCCTGAAGCTGCAGGTTCAGCGCATCGAGATGGCTCGAGATGTCACACAGAAAGGCCAGCTCACACAGAAACTTTTTCTCCCGAAGCTCTGCTGTGTCCTTCCCTTTGCTTTCCAGAAACTGACATATTTCCTCATGCAGCTCAAAACATCTATTCAGTACTTTTCCTCGGCTTAACCATCTCACCTCTGTGTGATACGGCACGTCTGCGTATTCCGAACCACACTCCTCCAGAAAAGACTTAAACTGGCGGTGATTCAGACCTTTGGCTCTTATAAAGTTAACTACTTGTGTTACTGTGGTCATAACATGTTCCATCTTTAGGGCTTTGCCACACAATGATTCCTGATGTATGATGCAGTGATAAACAGTTAGTTCACCTGCACAGTTCTCTTCCTGCATCTTCTCCCGGACCCTGCCCACCAGTCCACTTGTTTTACCGCACATCGCTGGCGCACCATCTGTCGTTAATCCCACGAGTTTATCCCACGGCAGCTTTATTTCAGTTACGCATTTGGAAACCTCCTCAAAAATTTCCTTTCCTGTGGTTGTGCCATGCATTGATTTGAATCCCAATAGCTCCTCCGTAACACACATATTTGAGTCCACTCCACGGATGAAGACTGACAGCTGAGCAGTATCAGATGCGTCGCTGCTCTCATCCACAGCAGGGGAGAATGCAACGAAATCTTTTCCCTTTTCGAAAAGCTGGTCATACAGATTGGTGGCAAGATCACATGTGCGATCAGCTACTGTGTTTCTGCTCAGGCTCACGTTTGAAAAGGCTTGCTTTTTCTCTGGGCACACGATGTCACAAACTTTCAACATGCACTTTTTCACAAACTCTCCCTTATTAAAGGGCCGGGCTGATTTTGCGATCTCTGCTGCCACAATATAACTAGCCTTTACAGCAGCCTCACTTTGTGATGTGGCTTTTTTGAACATATTCTGTTGTGAAACCAAACTTCTTTTCATCTCCTCCACTTTCTGGCTCCTTTGAGTCATGTCCAGGTCCTTGTACTTGTCATGGTGTTTTGTTTCATAGTGTCGTCGAATGTTATACTCCTTAGTTATAGCCACGTTGACTCCACAAATCAGACAAACAGGTCTGTCTTTTACATATGTAAACAAATATTCTGTCTCCCACCTGTCCAGAAAGTTCCTGTTGTCTGCCTTTCTTTTTGCCATTTTTGGGAAGGGGTTCCACAGTGACAGTTGTAGCTTGAGATCGCTATGACTTCTGTCACACAGGAGAGGGCGTTTCTGGGACCTGTCCTGATTGACCCGCCAAAACAACAGCAAGGCATTATGGGATTTGTAGTATTAGCGATGAATGAATGCGCTGTATAATACCGGCGGGCTAGCTCTAGTAGTCATTTGGTATAGCCTCGCGGGCCAAATATAATTACACTACGGGCCAAATTTGGCCCGCGGGCCAGAGTTTGACACCTATGGTCTAGAGCAGGGGTCACCAACCTGCGGCCCGCGAGGGCCTTCCGTGCGGCCCGCGAGACTCTACCCCGGTGCGGCCCGCCAAGGCAAACTCACGGATTCCTTCATGTCAGCTCTCTCCCTTCTTCTGCAGCCGCGGCTCCCTGCCTCTTAGGGAACCGCGACTGTGCTTGTAAAATCATCGCGGCTCCGTGCAGCATTGTCCCGCCTCTAAAGGAAGTTGTTTACCACTTCCTTTAGAGGCGGGACAATGCTGCACGGAGCCGCGATGATTTTACAAGCACAGCCGCGGTTCCCTAAGAGGCAGGGAGCCGTGGCTGCAGAAGAAGGGAGAGAGCTGACATAAAATATAGGTATGAGCAGGTTTTTTTTTGTTTTTTTTGTTTTTCGCGCGGGGGGGGGGGGGGTGCGGCCCGCGGGTCTGCCGGTAGTCGGCTGTGCGGCCTGCGGCCCTCTGGAGGTTGGTGACCCCTGGTCTAGAGCATGCAACTTACATTTCCTAAACTTTCCCTTTACTCATTTGCTATCCTCTGAAGTTCTATTAGAAAAGTACTTTACTGAACTTCTGCATTTAGAGGGAAATTCAGAAGTGGCTCATATGTATTACCTTTCTGTTGGTTCTGTTCCTTTATTGGCAGCCGAGGGAGTGTCTTTGCCCTCGGTCTTGTCGGTTGGTCAAAATCTAACAGTTTTCCTGGAGGATTCAGCGGACGTCATTTTCAAATGCTCCACTTTGGTGGTGAGGTTTGGTTCTGAGTCTGCTAAATTGTGTATATTGAGAGCTTATTTTAAGCATAGAGAGGCTCTCTTTTGTGGTTATAAACTTCAGGTTTTTCCAGATGTGGGCCGGTTTACCCAGATTTGGCAGAAGCAGTTTCTGGAGTTGAAATCTCGGGTAGTAGCTCTGGGGGCTTCTTTCTTTCTAAAATTTCTTTGTCATTGCATCATTATTTAGGTGGGCAAACTTATGTATATATCGATGTAACCTCATTGCAAATGTTTCTGGATGAAAAAGAAATGATGGGGCGTTAGATGGTGGAAACAAGATAGTTAATTTTGCTCCCTTTTTTGGAGTATATACTCCTTTTTTCCTCTAGCTATTATTTTTTTGGTTAATTAGTGGCTAGCTCCTCTCTCGTGATGTGTTCCTTTTTATGTGGATCTGTATTGCTCTTGAATTTTTCATTGTGTATATTTTATTTGTTTCCCCAATATATGTATTGTATTCAAGAAAATCATAAATAAATAAAAACAACAGCAACAACAAAAAAACTCTTCCAGTGTCAGTCCGCTAACATCACTCCTCCTCCAATAACAGTCCCTCCCAGCATCATGCCCCTTCCACTCCCAGTTCCCCCTCCCTGAGCATCAGCCCATTTCCAGTCCTAGTTCCTCAACCATCCTATTCTAATGCTCCCCTCCTCCCAGCATCAAACTCACCCTGGCATCACTTCTTCCCCCATGACCCTGCCATGGTCTGCATTCTTTGCACAGCCATAGGAACTTTTTTTTTTTTCACTTCCCCTGACTGTGCTATGTTGCAGCCACCGGCACCATGGAGTTCATTTAAAATGCCCCCTGTTTCACTTCTAGGCACTCCACAGTGCTGGTGACTGCAACTTAGCACAGCCATGGGAGAGAAGCAAAATGTTCCTGTGGTTGTGCAGAGGTGAGTTGGTGAGATCGGTGAGGCAGGCTTTGGGCCTCACTGGCTCACTTCTCAAGCTGGCCAATGCCATGGGCTCCACAGGGAGCAGGGCCATGTGCAGGCGACATGCCCACACATGACTAAGGCCACCCCTGTGTTGGTGCAAGGTGCCCTAAGTGAACCATCAGCCTTGCAGTCTTCCAACGAGATTTTGATAATTAAACTCAATATGATCATCCCAACCTCACACCTCCCATGACAATTCTGTAAACATGCGTAATTCCCAAAGTGAAGTAGTGAAATGCTTATGAAAATACTACTACTACTACTATTTGGCACTTATAGAGCACCACACATGCAGCTAACCTACAAGAGGCAACCCACATACAAAGACAGTCCCTACCCATCAGAGTCATGCTCATCGAAGCTTACAATCTAGTCAGAATAATACAGAGCAAAGGTCAGTTCAGTGCAAGGCATAAGATAAGGATATAGGTCAGGATCTGAAAGCAATGGTGAAGAGGTGGGTCTTCAATCTGGATTTGAAGAGGGCCAGGGAGGGTGCTTCGTACACAGACACAGGTAGGCTGTTCCAGGCATAAGGTGCAGCGAGGTGGAAGGAGCGAAGTCGTGAGTTGGCGGTGTGGGTGAAGGGCATAGATAGAAGTAATTTACCAGCGGAGCGCAGGTTCCAAGAGGGGACGTAGGGAGAGACACGAGATAAGAGGTATTGAGGGGCTGTGGAGTGAATGCATTTATAGGTCAGTAGGAGAAGCTTGAATTGGATGCGGAATTGGACAGGGAGCCAGTGAAGCTACTTGAGGAGTGGAGTAATGTGGGCATGGCGAGGCTGGTGGAAGATTAGTCGAGCAGCGTGATTTTGTATAGATTGAAGGGGAAGGAGGTGGCTCACGGGGAGACCCACAAGGAGTAGGTTGCAGTAGTCGAGGCGAGAGGAGATTAAGGAGTGGATAAGGGTTTTGGTAGTGTGCTCAGAGAGGAAGGGGTGGATTTTACTAATGTTGTAGAGAAAGAAGCGGCAGGTCTTAGCTACAAGCTGGATATGTGCGGAGAAGGAGAGAGAGGTATCAAAGATAACCCCTAGATTGTGGGCCGAGGGAACAGGAAGGATAGTGGAACCGTCCACATAGACTGAGAAGGGGGGAAGAGGAGGGGAGGAATTTGGGGGAAAGACAAGGAGTTCAGTCTTTGCCATATTCAGTTTCAGTCGGTGATGAGACATCCAGGCGGCGATGTCGGAAAGGCAGGAAGAGATCTTGAACTGGGTTGCTGGAGAAATATCAGGTGTAGAGAGGTAGATCTGGGAGTCATCGGCATAGAGATGATACTGGAAACCATGGGAGGAGATAAGCGTGCCAAGGCCCTGGGTATAGAGAGAGAAAAGGAGGGGGCCCAAGACGGATCCCTGGGGTACACCTACATGGAGCAGGGTAGGGGAGAAGGAGAAGGAGGAGCTGCCAGAACATACACTGAATGAGCGATGGGTGAGGTAGGAGGAGAACCAGGATAGTACTGAGTCTTTGAAGCCAAGCGAGGAGAGGGTGATGAGGAGAAGATTGTGGTCAATGGTGTCAAAGGCAGTGGAGAGGTCAAAAAGGATGAGGATAGAGTAGAGGTCGTTAGATTTAGCCAGAAACAGGTCATTGGAGACTTTTGTGAGAGCCGTTTCAGTGGAGTGTAGGGGATGGAATCCAGATTGTAGTGGATCTAGGAGGGCCTGGGAGATGAGGAAGTCGAGGCAGCAACAGTGGACTGCTCGTTCAAGTAGTTTAGATATGAAGGGAAGGAGGGAGATGGGTCGATAGTTAGAAGGACATGTGGGGTCAAGCGAGGGTTTCTTGAGGAGGGGTGTGACAACAGCATGCTTGAAGTCAACGGGGACAGTTGCAGTGGAGAGCGAAAGGTTGAGGATATGAGAGATGGGGGGGACAAAGGTGGGGGAGATGGTGTGTAGGAGATGGGTGGGATAGGGTCGGATGAACAGGAGGTGGGTTTGGAGGAGGTAAGAAGGAGTGTGGTTTCTTCTTCAGAGATTGGAGGGAAGGAGGAAAGGGTAGCAGAAGGAGTATGGATGGGGGGGAGAAATGGAAAGGGGGGGAGGAAGATGAGGGGGTAGGGAATTGGAGAGTAATCTTGTGGATTTTGTCATGGAAGTAGTCAGCTAGGGTTTGGGCAGAGAGAGAGGGCGGGACCAGGGGCGGGGGGACCTTGATGAGAGAATTTAGGGTGTTAAAGAGACGGTGAGGATCAGAGGCAAGGGAGTTGGTCAGTTGGATGTAGTAGTCTTGTTTGGCAACTGCTATGGCTGACTGGAAGGAACTAAGCATGAATTTGAAGTGTAGAAGGTCCTCTGGGGAGCGGGATTTGGACCAAGCATGTTCGGCAGAACGGGCTCAGATGCGTAGATAGCAGGTTGTGGGCGAGAGCCAGGGTTGGGGGGTAGATTGTTTGACAGGACGTGGGGTGGGTGGGGCAAGGGTGTCAAGAGCTGAGGATAGTGTAGCATTGTAAGAAGATAATGCCTCGTCAACGGACTTGGAGGATATAATGGAGGAAAGAGATGGAGAAATGGTGGAGGAGAGAGTCAGGGGATCAATATTATGGAGGTTTCTAAATAGATCCGAGGAGACAGAACGGGGTTGAGATGGTGGAAGCTGAAGAGTAAAGGTTAAAAGGTGATGGTCAGATGAGGGAAGGATTGAGTTGCGGAAATTAGAGGGAGAGAAATTGGAGAAGAGTATTAGGTCAAGGCAGTGACCATGTAGGTGGGTGGGGGCGGTGGAGCAAAGTTGGAGGTCGAATGAGGTGAGGGTGAGGAACTTTGAGGCATGGGGATCGGAGGAGTTGTCAATGTGAATGTTAAAGTTGCCAAGAATAAGAGTGGGGGAGGAGGGATCCAGAAAAGCGGAAAGCCAGGAGTCAAAGTCGATGAGGAAGGTCAAATAGGATTTGTCAGATGGGCGATAAATAACAGCTACTTGGAGGGGAAGTGGTGTGAGGAGGCGAATGGAGTGGACTTCAAAGGAGAGGGGGGAGTGTGACTGAGGTAGCAGGAGGGGTTGGAATTGGCAGGAGGGAGATAGTAGGAAGCCAACACCGCCACCGCGACCAGTAGCTCGAGGTGTATGGGAGAACTGGTAGCCCCCATAGCAGAGGGAAGCAATGGATGCGGTGTTGTCAGGGGGGAGCCAGGTCTCAGTCAGGGCAAGAAGGTGTAGGGCATTAGAGATAAAGAGGTCATGAATAAAAGGAAGTTTTTTTGTGACAGAGCATGCGTTCCATAGGGCACATGAAAACGGGAGAATGGAGGGGGGAAGGAGAGGGATATGGATAAGGTTGGATAAGTTACATGAGGATTTCTGATCAGAGTAATGTGGGGGTCTATTTCTAGAGTAGTGCAGAGATTTGGAGGGAGCAAGGTGCGGGTGGATATGTCTAGGTATGTGTGCCCTCCAGGAGTGACCTGAGGGAAGGGAAGTGAGGGGTGAGTGAGGGGTGATATTAGTGATATCAGGTAGGTTGTGTGAGGAATTCATTTTGGAGATAAGGTTGGGGTTGATAACTCTGGATGAGTGAGTGGGGGGTGAGTGAGGTAGGGCGGAGAGGGGGAGGAGCGGGATGTGGATGAGATTAGATAAGGTGCGTGAGCAACTCTTTTTAGGGTGAGAAATAAATTGAGGGGGGCCAGGGTTGGGGTTGATGTTACCTGATGAGAGAAGGAGAAGGAGTAGTAGAGAGCGTGGTAAAGCGGAGACAGTATGGCAGAAGCGAGGGTGGGGTTGCCTTAAAGAGAGGGGGGATGGTTGAATGCAGGGGATGTTGTGGTGAAGCTCAAAAGCAGATGCTAGTCTAGAGGACAGAATGGAGGGAGAAGTGAGGAAGGTAGGGGGGTAGGGGTGAGAGGAGGGAGGGTGTTGGTAGGAGGGGATGCAGTTTGCGAGGATGAGGAAGAGGAGGACAACGTGATGTGGGGCCATGGCAATGGTCAGCAAGTTCTGTGTGGGCAAACAGTGGGTAGCAAGTTCTATGCAGGCAGTGGGTAGCAAGTACTATGTAAACAATGGTTAGCAAGTTCTAAGCAAACAATGGTTAGCAAGTTCTATGCAAATAATGGTTAGCAAGTTCTCTGCAGGCAGGGGGTAGCAAGTTCTATGCAGGCAATGGGTAGCAAGTTCTATGCGGGTCGTAGGTAACAAGATCTATGCAAACAATGGGTAGCAGGTTCTATGCAAACAAGGGTAGCAAGGTCTATGCAATCAATGGGTAGTAAGTTCTATGCAGGCAATGGGTAGCAAGTATTATGCAAACAATGGTTAGCAAGTTCTATGCAATGAATGGGTATCAGGTACAATGCAAACAATGGGTAGCAGGTTCTGTGCAAACAATGAGTAGCAGTTCTATGCAGACATTGGGTAGCAAGATCTATGCAGACATTGGGGAGCAAGATCTATGCAGGCAATGGGTAGCAAATGGGGAGCAAGATCTATGCAGGCAATGGATAGCAAGTTCTATGCAAACAATGGGTAGCAAGATCTATGCAGGTAAGGGGTAGCAAGTTCTATGCAAACAATGGGTAGCAAGTTCTATGCAGACATTGGGGAGCAAGATCTATGCAGGCAATGGGTAGCAAGTTCTATGCAAACAATGGGTAGCAAGTTCTATGCAGACATTGGGGAGCAAGATCTATGCAGGCAATGGGTAGCAAGTTCTATGCAAACAATGGGTAGCAAGATCTATGCAGGTAATGGGTAGCAAGTTCTATGCAAACAATGGGTAGCAAGTTCTATGCAGACATTGGGGAGCAAGATCTATGCAGGCAATGGGTAGCAAGTTCTATGCAGACATTGGGTAGCAAGATCTATGCAGGCAATGGGTAGCAGGTTCTATGCGATCGTGCCTGTTCGGCTCCCCGGTAGCTATGAAGCGGTGTGCAGCCCAATGGCAGCGCCTCTCTCTTCTTGTGGGCAGATCGCCTGATGGTGCCCTCGCTCTTGAAGGGGCGGATGGCGGCGTGCAGCCCAATGGCGACACCCCTCTCTTCTAGCGGGTGAATCTAAAGCTGGAAGTAGTGATGGTGGAGTGATTTCTTGCAGTGATAACCTGAAAGTTTGCCAGAGTGTCTCTAGTGTGGAGAAGGAAGCAAATGTTGATCTTGTCTGGACTCATTGGCAACCCGTACCATGGAGGCTCGTCTGAGAAGCATCGAAGTGTCCCATAGCAAACCTCATCACTTTGTGTGGGAGTTGGTTGGGGTTAAGAAGCGAGGTGTGGAGAGCATTGGTTTCTGCTTAGCTCCTTGTCATTGTTCGGGTGATCAGCTGGAGCCATAGGGGATTATTTTGGAAGCCCTATTTGTGCTTTGGACATCTGAAAATGGGCCTAGAGATGTCCAAAGCACAGAGATGTCTCCAGAGCCATTTTACAAGCCGGATCTGTGGATGTCCCAAGAGTGAGGATGTCCAAGTCTGAACCAGCACATGGTGGAGTCATTCCCAGGAACCAGGATGTCACTGCCTGATCTCAGAAATGTCCAGAGTTGCATTTAAATTTAGACCTGCTCCAGGCAAGAATAAACAATGGGAATTTTTTGTTTTGGGTGAAAAACATTCAGAGGGTGTAGAGAAGTTATCATTCCATCATCCCTACTACTCAGCACAACCACAATGAGATTTGGACCCTGGCTTCCCTGGTCCTAGCGCACTACTCTAATAATTATATCCAGGTTCTGAAATACTGTTCTGGAAAATTCTATGTAGACACCACCGCAGATGTCTAGATTGGGCATTTTTACGTTTGTGAAGTCGTGTTTGCACCTGGATGTGCTGCTTTCTTTTCAGATGTTCTGGCTTAGAAGTCCCAGATTGCACTGGGACATCCTTTCTACACTGCCCCTCAAAGCATCTGTACATATATCTTTCTCAAAACAAATCTAATAAAGAATAATAGAATTGGCTGTAAAGTAATTTTTCAGACGGCATTTTCTGTAACCACAAGAGCTACTAGTCTTAATAAGTCCACCATGCTGACACTGATTGCAAAAGTTCTTCACAGGGATCCCAGGCTCCACCGGGACTTCATAAAAATTAATAAGAACCAAGTATGACACAGTTCGGCAATAACTATCCATTAAAATAATCTATTAATGTTTCCATTTGTAATTATATTGCTACAATGGTATTACATGTGGTTTCATCTTCTCATTGCTCTCGTAATATCCTTCAGGCTCCTTTCTTCATCTCATTTTACATGGATCGCAAATTTATCAGCGTGTGAGAAATGTTTTTGTTCTGTACCCTAGAACATGCAAGAACAAGTGAAGGTGTGTCCAAAAATATTTGTAGACATTTCCTGAGAACTGGCTCGAATCAGTCTATTTATTAGCTCTATGTGTGTTCCTTTACGCAGTTCATTTATTCAGTTGAGTGATTATCCCCTAAAGGCAAATTATTAATTTACACTAAAACCTTCTTCTTGCCTGATGCAAAACAAATCCTCTTCAATCAAAATTAATAAACACAGCCAGTATCCTTCCGGTATTTTGCCTGGTTTAATCAAGCCCTGATTATTGACAATGTTTACATGTGTAGAAAAATATTATCGGCAGTAATGTACAAGTAAAGTGAAGACTGCCGCTGAAACATACAAAAACCCGACTCGATGACATACAGTACAGTATATGGCTCCCTGTAAAGTTATCTACCAGAATACAGAGTAGAGAGAAATACAATGTGGGGTAGTTTTATAGCAGGGCACCTATGTCAAAGTTCCAAAAAAACACCGGGCCTGATATTCAAAGGGATTAACATGGGATATTCAACAGCACTAAGACAGTTAATGCCACTGAATATTTGCAGGCGCTGCCGCCACATGCCTTGATGCTAATTAGTAGCACTGGGGGCATTCCAGGGGCGGCGATATTGAGCCACTACCCAGTTATGGCAAAGTAGTCAAATTAAGGCGCAGCAAAGGCTGGCTTAACTTTCACCATGGAAGCTAACCGGGCAGCGGCTGAATATATCGCAGCTACCTGGTCAGCTTCCTGGCAATCCGGGCAACTCGGATACAGTGTTTAATGCTGGGGCCCGGATATGACTCCGGTCAAGAACTTTAGTAAGGATTCTGCTTGCTTTTGATAACGGGGTAATATTGTGTTACTTTGATCCTTTCATGACTAAAGCAGCATAGTAACAGGTCTTCCCCAGCCCTCTGTCTCAGGATCTGAGGCTATAGACTAGCCCTCAAGATCTATAGTCGGTGTAGCAGCAAACCTCCCGGCACACACCCTCACAGGGCCTGAGGATTCATGGCTGGCATGGTAGCATGTCTCTTCCTGCTATGGGTTCCAGGATCTGTGGCCACTCTCAGTCTTGCTGTTTGCTGTTGGAATCCAGCTAAGATGTGAGAAAGTGTGAGGATCAGAAACACATGCTGAGAGATGATGAATCAGTACAATGTTGAAGAAGAGAGGGGGAAATTGAGGACAAACACAAGAACTGAGTGGAGGTTGGTTGGGGGGCTGTATAGAGCCTTTCCTACAGATTTATTAATCCTTGTGTTGGTGCCTACCATTCTGTTAGCTGACAGAAAATAATCTGAATCGCGAGTCAAATTGTGTATAATCTCCTCTTTTAAAATTGTTTGAAAACTATTTATTTATTTAACAAGTTTTCTATACCACTTTATCGTTAGAATCAAAGCGGTTTACAGTAACACATGAACAGAACAATTACAGAAAACTCATGTAACAAACATAGATTGGGGTAACATGCAGGTGATGCTCAGGAGCATAACTTATTTACAACTGATGTATACAGGTATAGTTTTGAATAGGCATGTGTCATGAGGGGGTGTACTGAGTGTCCTCTCTGAAGTGTTCAGAGAACAGGAACAGGTGTTTTCTGAAGTCTTTGATGTCTTTGGTTGTCCTTATTTTTTCTGGCAGTGAGTTCCAGATGGCGGGTGTGACTAGTGAAAAAGCCCTCTTCGTTGTAGTCTTATTGGCTTTTGTATATGAGCTGGGGATTGGGATAGTTTTATCTCTTGGGTCTGTTGTTTGGTTTTGAGCATAGCAGCAACTGTAGAGAACCAGCTGACATACTATTTCTAATCTTAAAAGTGGTTAGTGCAGGAGGAAGAAATGACGTCACTGGACGAGACGGTAGCTTAAGAGTAGAGCTTCGTCAGATAAATAATTACCTGGACAAAGGACAGCCTTGGGAGAGCGAGAAACGCGAGATCCCAAATCCGAAATTGGGGGTAATCTGGAGAGTTGACAACGCTGAAGAAGGGCGCAGCAGATTTAAAAGCATTCACGTTTAAAGCCGCGAGCGGGAGTGCTGCGGGGAAAAAGAAGATGGCGACGCCATGTGAGTCGGCGGGGGCAGAGATGAGCAAAACTGGAAGAAAGGATGCCCATCGCGGAAGTGAGATTGAAGACCTGAAAGGGGAGATGAAAGGTTGGTTTGCCACAATAAGGCAAGACCTAGCCCACTTCAAGGCCGAGGTGCATACTTGGATGGAGGAACTGAGAATGGATGTGTGTGAGGTGGGACAATGACTAGAAGATGTAGAAAACAGGGTAAAAGAGCAAGAAGGCACTATAAAGAGTGTGCAAGAGACGGTGAAAGCCCGGGGGAGGGGGGAGCAGGAAGAGATATGGGTAAAAATAGAAGATCTGGAAAACCGATCTCGTCGGGTGAATTTGAGAATACGGGGAGTGCCCGAGAGTAAAAACAAAGAAGATTGCGTGAAACTGGTGGAGAAAATAAGCCATCACATAATGCAGCAAGCTGGTATGGAGAGAACTGAGTTTTGTTGGAGGATAGAGCATGCACACAGAGCGCTCGGCCCTCGGAGAGAGGGACGTGTAAGAGGTATAATTGCTTGCTTTCAAGCGTATGCAACAAAAAATGCGGTAATAAGTGCTGCTAGGAAATTAACAGAAATTACCTGGGAGAACCAGAAAATTGAGGTATATGCAGACCTATCCGCGATCACTATGCGGAAGCGGAGGGAACTAGCAGGCCTAACAAGGAGGCTGCATGAGGAACAAATTAAGTATAAGTGGACCTATCCTTTTGGCTTACAATTCAGTATAGAAGGGGTGCAATCCCACATACGGACTGTGGTGGAAGGTCACCTCTTTATGCGGCAGGCAGGCTGGATGGAGGGGACAGCAAACAATGACGCCAAGGCCGCGAAGAGGCAAGACACAGCTGGAGAAGGGCGCCCCAGGGTGATAAGCGTCTAAGGTGACAGAAGAAGAATTCGGCACAAGCAGAAGAGAGAGGGTGAAAGGCTGCACAGCTGTGGACATATTGTAATGGAGAGAGCTATAATTCTATGAAGCTTAAGTAAAGAGCACATAAGGAGTATGAATGGTGTAATTAGAGCCAGGTATAAAAAAATCGATGTGTGTATTTGTTGATTAGGGGTCTGGAATGTCATGCCTTGTCGGAGGGGGAAGGTTGGAGATGACCGAGTTTGGAAGGGGAGGGAGAAGGGAGGGGAGGGGAGGGCTAAGGGGATGGGGGGGGGACTTTCTTGCCAGACTGGAGGTTATTGCAGGAAGACATCTTCTTATGGAAAATGGCTAGATTACGGGTATTAACCTTGAATATGAGGGGTCTAAACTCACCAATTAAAAGACAACGAATGTACAAAGAAATTAGAAGACTCAAGGGAGACATTATCTTTATACAAGAAACTCATTTGAAGAAAGCTGATGAATGGAGGGTGGCACATAGGACATTCCCAGGGCAATGGTACGCGTCCAATAGAGTTGAAATGAAAAAGGGGGGAATGGGGATTTTGATTAAGAGGGGACTACCATATGTGATGGAAATGGTACAATGGGATAAAGGAGGAAGGTTCTTACTGTTAAAATTAAAAATTCACGAGCAAAGCTTACGTTAGTAAATGTATATGGCCCAAATGTTGCACAGGGGGCATTTTATGAGAGATTAGCTGTAGAGGTGGAGCAGTTTGCGGAGGGACAGGTGATCATGGGGGTGATTTTAACCTGACGGTCAACCCACAGTTAGACAACTCCAAGGGGTATAGTGAGGGGAGTGCGAAGAGTAGGAGGAAGTTAAAATTAATGGGCATACACCTAGGACTTCAGGATGCCTGGAGGGAGTTGAAAGGACAGGAAAAAGATTATACATTTTATTCACCAGTGCATAAGTCGCTCTCCAGGTTAGATATGATTTGGGTATCTAAAGGTCTGGTGGAGAAGATTGAGAATTGTGAAATTGGGGAACATATCTGGACGGATCATGCGCCAGTATGGATTGATTGTGAGTTGGGAAATCCGGGAAAGCAGAGGAGGGGATGGATATTAAACGAGTCAATGTTGGAACAGCCTGAGGTTGTGCAAAAAATAAGTCAATCCATAAAGAGTTATTGGGAGATTAATGACCGAGACAATTGTAAGGTGGAGACCTTGTGGGAGTGTTTGAAAGTAGTGGTGAGGAGAGAGTTGATATCAGCAGGGACATATATGAAAAAAATTAAAGAGGGACATAAAGAAGAGTTAAGGGGGAAAATCCGGGGACTGGAGGGATTACAAAAACAACAGGATCTCAGTGAGACAAATATGCAGGAGTTAAAGAAAGAGAGAAGAGAACTGGATGAACTAGAACTGGCAGATATTAAGTTTGCCCAAGATCAATTGAAACAGCAATTCTTTGAATTAGGAAATAAACCCACTAAGTGGCTAGCGTATGCGCTTAAACAGCGGCAAAATAGGAACTTTATAACAAAAATTTGGGATGCAGGAGGGCAGGAGGTAAGAACGAGGGAGCAGATCCAGGACTGATTTGTGCAATTTTATAAGCAGCTATATTCAGCAGGGAATGTGAAAGAGGGGGAGGATATAGATAAATACTTAGATACAGAATTACCTAAGCTAACAATGGAAGAAGCGACCCAGATTTCGGCACCCATCAGAGAGGGGGAAATATGTGAGGTGATCCAAGCTTTACCGGCAAATAAGGCCCCAGGATTGGATGGCTTTACTAATAAGTTTTACAAAGCTCTTAAGGAAATCCTGTGTGGGCCTCTGGTCCGATTATACTATTCGTTTAAGAATGAAGGGAGACTCCCAGAGACCATGCGAACAGCTGGTATAAGGGTATTACCGAAAGAGGGGAAGGATCCCAGCGTATGTGGGTTATACAGACCCATATCACTATTAGGGACAGATTTTAAAATTTTCACAAAAATATTAGCTAATAGGCTGCTACCCTTTATGCCATGATTAGTGTATGAAAATCAGGCGGGTTTTGTGCCCGGCAGGCAAACGGCAGACAATATCCGGAAGGTGTTAAATACCATATGGAAGGGGAGGAGGAGTGAAGACCAAATGATTCTTTTGACCATAGACGCGGAAAAAGCATTTGATCGCGTAGCCTGGCCGTATCTGTTAAAAGTACTGCAGCATATGGGGATTGGAGGGGGGTATATTAATTGGATTAAAGCAATTTATACGGAACCCTTAGCAAAGATTGCCATTAATGGGGAATATACTAAAGCGTTTGAACTGGGCAGAGGAACAAGGCAGGGGTGCCCACTCTCACCCCTTCTTTTTGTACTCTCTATGGAACCTTTGGCAAAAAGGGTGAGGGAGTGTTCAGAGATATCTGGGGTGAAGGGAGAGAACTGGGAGAGTAAAATATCATTATTTGCGGATGATATTTTGTTTATGTTGACGAAGCCAAAAGAATCAGTGGAAGCTGGTTATAAGATTTTAAAAGAATTTGGGGAATTTTCAGGTTTTAAAAGTAATGCTTCCAAGTCTGAAATTCTGAATATCTCAGCAACAGCATCGACACAACAACAAATACAGGGAGAATTTCCATTTAAGTGGGCCAAAGACAGGGTGAACTATCTGGGAATATATCTAACAGCTAAGGATTTAGATATGTTCCCAGCCAACTTTGGGGGGATGGAGAAAAAGATGAGGAAAGAGTTGGAAAGTTGGGGAAGCAACAAATTATCCTGGCTGGGGAGGATTTTGGCGATCAAAATGACGATACTACCGCAATGGCTGTATTTGTTTAGGGCCTTACCATTGCGGGTGCCCAAAGAGTTTGTAGCACGAGTACAGGGGATTATTATGAAATTTATAGGAGGGGGGAAGAGGAGTAGAGTGGCCTGGAAAACTCTGACTAGGAGGAGGGAGAATGGGGGGATGGCCATACCTGATATGCAGAGATATGTGGAAGCTGCGCAGCTTAGTGCCTTTGTGGAATGGGAGGCGGAGGAAGTAAAAGAGTGGGTAAGAATGGAATCAGAGGAATTATTGGGGGGGAAATTAGGAGAATTGATGTGGATACTGATGGAGAAAAAAGGGGGGAGCGCGTTTCCAGAACCCCTACGTGCAGAGGGTTTGGAGTTGGTGGAAGAAATGGAAATACATTTGGCTGGGTGCACAAGGGATCTCCAGGTTGATCCCTATTTGTGGGAACCCAAATTTTCCTCCGTCATTGGGGAAAAGTGTATTTGAGGAATGGGGCAAGAAGGGGTTAAGTTACATAGGACAGCTTCTAGAGGGGAAAAAGATTATGGATTTTGCATTAGCTATGAAGCAATATGGCTTGGAAAAGGTAGACAATTACTCCTATAATCAGATATGTCATTATATTAGACATAGAATACTACCAGAGCTTAGGGGAGACCCGACTGGAATTGAAAAACTAGTCTTGATGGGGCAAAGGAAAAAAGTTGTGACTAGTTTTTACCATATGATGGAGGGGGAGGGGTCCAAACGGGGCTTTCAGGAAAAATGGGAACAGGATATTGGAGAAACTTGGGATGGGGTTCAGTGGGGCCGTATATTCCGCAATAGATAAAGGGGCTGTTAGCGGCTAATTTTATTGAAAATAATTACAAAATATTGTACAGGTGGCATATGACACTGGAAAAGTTCAGTGTATGTATAAGGGGAGGGATGATAAATGTTGGAGAGGGTGTGGTGCGAAGGGATGTTATCTTCATGTATGGTGGGATTGTGGGACTGTGTATAAAGTATGGGAAGAGGTATTTAACCTGTTAAGTACGATATTAGAGAAGGATGTTACTCCCCAACCAGTGATAGCAATGTTGGGAATGAAACCGGGGAATTTAACTAATTCGGACAGTATGTTCCTCAATTTAGGGTGTGTGGCACTCTGACTTTTAATAGCACGGAGATGGAAGCAGAGCTTGGTACCGACTATCGGGGAGTATAAAGCTTCGGTGGCACAGGTATACCTGTTAAGTAAGCCAACGGCGTTGAAAAATAACAGGCCGGCACAGTTTCTAAAAGTGTGGGGGAATTATATAAGGTGGGTAGCACTAAATTGATCAAGGTTAAGGGAGGAATATGGCAAGGAAGGGGGGAGGGGGGGGAGTGGGGGGGGGGAAGGGAAGAAGGGAGGAGGATGAAAATTTATAATAAAAGGTACTATACTAAGGTGTGAATAAGGGGGAGTCTGGAGATGCCCTGTTGGGATGGTGAATGTTAATATGTATGTTAAAGCTCTGTAATGTTAAAGCAATGGTTGTTAAATTGTAAAAAAAAAAAAAAAAGTGGTTAGTGCTGTTTTGTATTTGGCTCTTGAGGTGAACTATGAGGGTGAATGAGATTGTTTGTAAGTTTCAGCCAATTCTATTATGAACCCAAGCTACTCTAAGAGACAGATGGAGTTCATAACTAGAAAAAGACAAACGGAATTATTGGCATTTGTAAATGTTTTCAGATGCTCTTTTTATGTGCTACCTTTAAGTGGAGGGCTGGATAATGGATGTCTATAATTTCTGCTGCTCTTCTCCAAATAGATATATATAATTGGAAAGGCCAATGTCATGAACATAGTTTAGATAGTCCCTTCACAACAAAGCTAAAAATTATAGATTCAGCTTAATGGTCCTACATCCAATAGAAATTAGAAAAATGAACTAAAAAGTCTTAGGGGTATGTTTACTAAACCGCGCACACGTGTGCGGCGCACAATAGCATACGCTAATGCTGCACTTAAGTGCTCTTAAGTGCCGCGCACGCGTGCGCGTCACATTAACGGGCCGGCGCACGTGTGCGGGGCGCTGATGTGCGATAGAGGTGGGGAAAGGCTTACGGAGGGCGGAGGAAGGCCCCCGAGGGGCGGAGGGACGGGGTCAATGGGTGGAGAGTGGGAGGGGAGAGGCTCCCCGCACAGGAGCGGGGCTGAATTTCGGCAAAAAAAATACCGCGAGTGAAACACTCGCGTTAGAGCCGATTTAAAGGGAAGAGAAACCATCTCCGTCAGCAATGTACAGCAAAACCGGGGAAACCTGCAAAACGTGAGCAGTGTGATACATGTGCACAGAACAAAATAGCAAATATAAATTGAAAATGACCACAACAAATTCCAAATAAATTATAATCCAGCTGGGCAACAGTGATATTAATGGGCAACCATAAAAAACACTCCCAGGAAAGCTCCAAAAAAAATGAAATGATTTTTGGAAGGGTCTACGCTCCGTAGACACGTTTAAAAAGCACTGCATTTTAATGGAGCTTTCCTGGGAGTGTTTGTCATGTTGCCCATTGATATCACTGTTGCCCAGCTTGGTTGTGGTTTTTTCCCCCTTTTTCGGAGGTCATTTGTGAGGTTTAATTGCACCTTTGTCCCCATACAAGGTAAACGAGCCCACAGTAAAATTGTGCAGAGCAGGGTGTCTGACTCGTGCGGCCAGGTTTCCTATCTCCAGAGACTGCACTTTCTCTGTGGCCACAGTGTGGTGCAGCAGACACAGCCAGTGCCTGTAGGGTCACAGGTTCAAATCCCAGCTGGGGCGCCTGTCAACCCAGTCCCCATAGTTTTACCCACCACTAAACAGTGATAGTACAGACACTCCTTTATGGCAGAGAACATAAGCATGGTTCCAACACCTATATTTTACCCTACACCGCACACAAACCATAACAATGGGTATTACCTACAGCCGAGTCCCCCAAATTCAGTCCTGGAGTGCCACAACTCAATCAGGTCATATGCTTTTTCCCAGATAGGGACATGTCTGCATGTTGGCGGAAGGGTACAGGTGGTGGAGGGGGCAGTGGCTGCAAACCACAGCAGACAGTGGCCTAGGCCTGTGCAGGCTGGCACGTCCACCGCAACAGACAGGCTCTGTCGGATGTAGTCATGGACTCCCCAGTGAACACAGCATATCTGCAGCAACACGGTGGTGTAGTGCACACAGACAATGTGTGCAGGAACAGAAGGTCACGGGTTCAAAGCCCAGCTGGGGCTACTGCTAATCCAGTCCACATATTTTTCCTACAACTAAACCGTGATAGTAAGGACAAACCTTTATTGCTGAGAACATACGTATGGTTCATACGCCTATATTTTACCACACCAAACACAGACACCATGAACAGCCGCATTACCTAGAGCAGTCTCCCTAATGCAGTCCTGGAGGGGCCCACACCATTCAGGATCCATGCTGCCTCTAATAAGGATGCCTGTGCTGCATATCTATGCACCACCCCCATGGTATGCTGATGTAGCTCATGCATATCTATGAGGGACAGACTTTAACAGAAAAACTCGGAGGGTTTTATACTTCAATAATTATTACTATTGCATGGAAGTTGTCTCAGACTAATCGGCTGAAAATAACTGGATTGAGAGAACTCGTCATTAACACCAGCTCAGCCTAAGTACATCAATGACACCTTCCGGCATTTGTGAAAACTTTCCATGTACCCTCTCTCCTCCTCTTCTCCAAATAGATATATATAATTGGAAAGGCCAATGTCATGAACATAGTTTAGATAGTCCCTTCACAACAAAGCTAAAAATTATAGATTCAGCTTAATGGTCCTACATCCAATAGAAATTAGAAAAATGAACTAAAAAGGCTTAGGGGTATGTTTACTAAACCGCGCACACGTGCGCAGCACACAATAGCGTACGCTATTGGAGGAGAGAGGGTACATGGAAAGTTTTCACAAATGCCGGAAGGTGTCACTGATGTACTTAGGCTGAGCTGGTGTTAATGACGAGTTCTCTCAATCCAGTTATTTTCAGCCGATTAGTCTGAGACAACTTCCGTGCAATAGTAATAATTATTGAAGTATAAAACCCTCCGAGTTTTTCTGTTAAAGTCTGTTTGATTGGAGTAATTTTCACAATTTTATTAGTAATTTATTACTCTATAACATGACCCAAACTGCTTGTGAATATCTATGAGGGACAGCATGAAAACCCGAACAGTGGTTGGAACACCAGGACTGGAGTTGGGACACTCTGCCGTAAAGCAGCAGCCAACAGGGCAAGACACCCCCCCCCCCCCACACACACACAGGCCCCATTGGCCAATGCCTCCTGGAGAGGCAGGACATTGGGCCCTGCCTGTATCCCCCAATACTAGCAGTTGCATACCTTAGCACTGCCACCCTACACCTGGGTATATGGTACACAGCTATCAAACGTTGCCCATGATAACTGGCAGATATCAATTCCTACATTAAGCACATTTTGCTCATTGATCTTCACCATAACAATCATTGTGATGTCTGCGGTGTGCGCTGCAGGTCTGGTCTCTGACCCCCAACAGTAGTGCGTACCATATCCATGCCTGTACTGTGCCCAGGACTGGTGTGGTGGGTCTGGCTGCTGGACTCCTCTATAGTAGCACAATGCTGGCATAGGTGTGGGGGTGGCTGTCTGCCTATCCAGTGTGTGGTGGCTGCAAACACCTTCCACAGCCCACACTGTCAGCAATGTTGCCAGTATTGGGCTGCCAATGTGCATAATGAGGAGCAAAGTACCATGGGTATAGGCCGGACAGGGTGGCCCGGCCAGGGTGCATCTGCACAGGGCATAGGGCACTGACTGGGACATTTTAGTGCCCGGCCATCACCTACACAGACAGGGTGACCTCAGTATGTCCTGCTGAGAGATCACTCTCACCCTGACTGTGCAGTGACCACAGCATGGCTAGGCACCCCCATAGTGCTATATAGTATTTCTCTCATGTGATAGATATGGGTTTCCCTTTGGGGCCCAGTCACTGATCTATCTGCTTGCTGTATATGCTGACATCCCAGTTCTGGTTGCATGTATCTCCACTGGGAACATGCACTGTGGACTAACTAGCACACTGTTTGCAGCTGGTATGGTGCAGTGGGTGATGACTTGCTGCAGGAGAATGTCAGATAGTGGTGGGGTGCAGCTCACTATATCCAGGCATAATATCTGTCTGCTATTGTGTTATGGATGTGTATAGAGCTGCATTGCCTGCCCTGTGGGGTGTCTGCTCCTCAGTAGGACTGGGGTTGATAGACCCCCTCTACTGCCACCTTTGCAGGGAGGTAGAATGTGGATCTCTTCATGGGAGACCCTGTTTGCCGCCCTCGGCCCTGGGGGGGGGGGGTGTGGTGGTGCATGGCCCACCTGGTGGCTGCACCTGACTGGAACAGACAAGAGATATCCAAGGTGTTTGTGAAGAAACTACCTATCTCACACATTAACACTGCTTTGGACCTCCAGTATGGCCTCATTCAGCCATGGAAGGTGTTGTGGACCTGGTCCTGGATGCCTCATTGCACCCTCAGGGTGAGCACAGTACCCGCACAATGTGACGGTGTGTAGCTACTCTGTGCCAGTAAAATACATGGTCAGTACCCCCTACCAGGCCGAGGTGCTGTGGGGGTGCATTGCCCATCTTGTGTTCATCTGTGGACAGCTGATTTGCATGTGCAGTGCATCATGGGTATGGGTGGGCTACCCTATCCTGGTGACCACAGCAGACTGTTTGTGTGGTGACATGCATGCTCTCTGCAGCCAGCCAGGGGCTTGCTAGCAGCTATAGAGCTGTAGCCCAATGGTTACTTCACTGTTTCTGAAACCAGAGGTCATGGGTTCAATCCCACAGTGGGGTTATTTGATAGGGTTGTCCACTGCATTTTATTTAATGTACATATTTTGATGCCAGCAAAAACACCCTCAGCGTACTGTACCCATAAGGTGCCTCAGAGGGTGTTTTACAGGGCGCCCTATAGGGCACCTTATGGTTCCCGTCCATATAAGGTGCACTATACAATATCCTGTGATGCAACCTATAGGGTGCCCTGTAGGGGACATTTTAGGGTGCTGTGGTGGACAGTGCAATTCCTAATGTGCCCTATGGAGTGCCTTATAGGGTGCCTTATACGGCACCCTCAATTACGGCACGTGAGGGCTTGTTTGCTGGCAGCAATTAATAACATAAAATTACAGTGCTGCAGGACAAAATATGTAGAATGCAAAACTGATGCCACAGCCAGCCTTACGTATTAGGCACACTGGGGAGCAAACTCATGACCCCTGTATCAGCAGTCAGTGCCTTAACCATTGTGCTCCACAGCTGCTCCTCCTTGCCTGTCAGCGCACCTACTTATGCTTTTCATTCCTTACACTGCACAGTGCTGCCATAAAAAACAGTACACTGACCTTGCGGTACCTCATACGGCACCCTCTAAAGCACCCTATAAGCAACATTCAAGGGTGCCTTGGCTGACAGTGCACTTTAAAATGTGCCTTATGGGCACCTTATGTTAACACGCTTTGGGAGTGCGTTTGCTAGTAGTGATAATTAAAATATGAATAAAATGCCTCCTAAAGCAATCTTCCCCATAATATGTTCTGCCTCAGCCAGCCTTGTTCATTGGACACTTTGGGGGATTGAACCCCTGATTGCTGCACCATTGGTGGGTGCCTTAACCATTGTGCTGTGGCTCTGTTCCTGTGACTATGCATCAGCGCGCCGCCTTATGCCTCCCAGTATTAAAAAGCCTCCTAAAACATTAGCGCACCGCCTTATGCCCATCAGCGTGCCGCCTTATACTGCCCATCATTTAAATGCCTCCTAAAATAATGCCTCAGCCAGCTGTCTCCATTGGGCACTGTGGGGGAATGAACCCCGGATCCCTGCATCATTGGTCAGTGCCTTAACCATTGTGCTGTGGCTCTGTTTTTTTCCTGCACATCAGCGCGCCACTTATACCGCTCAGTATTATAATGCCTCCATAAACATCAGCACGCCGCCTTATGCCGCCCAGTATTTCTGCTCCTCATAAATTAACCCCTCAGCCAGCCGTCTTCATTGGGCACTGTGGGGGATCGAACCCCTGATCCCTGCATGTTGGTCAGTGTCTTAACCATTGTGCTGTGGCTCTGCTCTTTTTCTTGCACTTCAGCGCACCACTTATGCCTCCCACGCAGCTATCTCATGCGCTAAGGTGCAGGGCGCACATGGGCGCCGCGCACCTTAGCGCATATGTAAATTCCGCCTTTCCTTTTTCAGGACGGAACGCCCACTCCTTATATGGCACCCGCACACTACCGGGGCCCGCACTTTATCGGGGTTTTAGTAAACATACCCCTTAGCCTTTAGGTACAGAAAGAGAGACTTGAAAATAGGATTCAGTAGAATTACATGAAAAAAATGATTGAGCTGAAAGTTATGTTTTGTGCACAATCATCAAAGTAAAGGGAAAAAATCTTTAGAAGTTCAGTGTGAGACAACCTGGGAAAACTACAAGTCAGAGTTTAAGGAACAGCAAAGAAATGTTTGAAAATATAGAAATAAGTAGAGCTTGAAGATTTTTTTATATATTTTTTTACACAAAAAGGCTGGTTAAGAAAACTGAATTTTTGCCCAGGGTTCATTTGAAAAAAAAAAAAAAATGGCCTGATGCAATAGTAAATTTTCATGTGTAGTAAGCTATGGGGTAAAGTTTATGCAAAATCATAACTAATGAGCTGCTGTGATGCAAAGGTATGGGCAGTTAATTATTTATAACTTTTTGAAAACTGGAGCACTAAAATGTCTTTGCAATAAAGGTAACTACATCTTCAGTCCAGTTTATTTTTTCATAGCAAACCTTTGCTAAAACAAGCCACTAGCTCTTGGAAAATTTTCAGATTAGCATAATGACCTCTAAGAATGGCTCATATGTGTAACAGATTGCCCAGCATAGTTATAGAAATACCACACTGAAGCATCACAAACAGATTAAGGCCTCTGCTTAAGAAGTTGGGTTCTGGCACATAGCTGGGCTACAGGTCACAGCTTAGCTACAACACCGTGCTCCTACCATCTGAAAGATTGCTTCCACCTTGTTGTTGGCATGGCTCTTTCCCTCATCCCCCACTGCAAGGTAGAACAAAAGAAAAGTGAATGGTGCAAGGAGAGTGGGGGAATTGGGTTTAGCCTGATTAATCACTGGATCCAAATGCCATGAACACATCACACTGGTTCTTAAATTCCTGCACTGGTTTCCTATACAATCCCGCATAAAATACAAAGCAATAATGATGACATACAAGATTATACACAACTGTAGGAGGAAGTTATTCAGTAGCAAATAAATAAATACTTACTCGATATGTCTAGGGGTATTTGCTACTTTCCCCACTTTTCCCAAGGTTCTATAGGTCCATCTGGCAAATAAACCACGTGATATAAAAGAACCAACCCTGTGTTTGTAGATAAATTAGCCTTTATTGCTGATAGAAAAATAGTAGAGATTTAGGGGCATGTTTACTAAACTGCAGTAATGTCATTCCATAGTAAAGGTAGAGATGCCCATATAAAGGAGTGGGCGGGGCAGCAGTAAAGCTGTGTGTCAGATAAGGCACCTTATAATGCGCCTTGTACTGTGCCTAATTAGGAGCCTTGAAACGTATTTTAAGGAGTGTTGATAGCTGTGGAGAGGGTACTGTGCCTGGCAGCACAGTACTGTGCCTAATTAGGAGCCTTGTAATGTATTTTAAGGAGTGTTGATAGCTGTGGAGAGGGATCTGTGGCTGGCAGCACAGATCTGCAAAGATATGACTGTCACAGGCAAGCAAAACATCTGCCCTGGACAGGAGGGAACAACAAGGAATTGAACCCATGACCTCTGCCTCCACAGTCATCACTGCAACCAGTGGGCTACAGCTCTATAGTGTCTAGCGCACTGCTGGCTGGCTACAGAAAGACTGCAGGTGACCACACAAGCTGTCTGCTATAGTTATCAGGATAGAGTTGACCCACCCATACCCATGATCCACTGCACATGCAGATCAGCAGCCTATGTCTGATCACAAGATGGGGTATGTGCCACTATAGCACCCCGGCCTGGTAGGGGGAGCTGACCGTGTGTGTTACTGGCACAGAGTAGCTACAGACCGTGACAGCATGCAGTTCCTGTGCTCACCCTGAGGGTGAAGTGGGGGGCCCAGCACCAGGTCCGCAGCACATGGCATAGCTGAAATAGGCTGTGTTGCAGGTCCTCATCAGTATCAGTGTGTGATAGGTAGTCCTTGCAGATACACCTAGGATACACCTGTGTCCATCTGTATTCCTCAGTCATGTCTAGCCCTTGTGGACTATGGTGCACCCAGAATAGTGCATATCCTGTGTGAGTGCCATGGTCACAGAATACGTGAAGGGTGGTATGCAGACCCTAAAGCAGATTATATGAGCACCACCCAACCTGCCCCTGTGGGTCAGGGTGGGGAACAGGATCCCCCACCAACTTATCCACAGTCTACATCTCTGCAATGGCGGCAGTAGAGGGGACCATCGACCCCAATCTTGCTGGGGAACAGATACCCTACAGGGCAGTCAATGCAGATCTGTACGCATCCATAAGGCAATAGCAGACAGACAGTAGGCCTGGAGATGCTCAGCTGCCCCCCACCACTATCTGACATTCTCGAGCAGCAAGCCCAGTGAGCCTCCAGCTGCTGCACCCTGCAAGGTGTTCCAGCCATACACATACTAACTACAGACAGTCTGCTAGCTAGTCCATAGTGCATGTTCCTGGAGGGGATGTGAGAGCACACACCAAGCAGCTAAGTCAGTGATGGGGCCCCAGAAAAAAGAAAACCCATAAATATCACTTGAGAGAAATACTATATAGCACTATGGGGGAACCTGGCCATGCCGTGGTCACTGCTCAGTCAGGATGAGAGTGACCCCCCAGCAGGACATGCTGTGGTTACCCTGTCCATACAGGTTGTGGCCGGGCACTACAATGTCCGAGCCATTGCCCTATGACCTGTGCAGATGCATCCAGGCCAGGCCACCCTGTCCAGACTATACCCACGGTACCTTACTCCTCATTATGCACATTGGCAGGCTTACACTGGCAACAGTGCAGGCAGTGTGGGCTGAGGAAGGTGTTGGCAGACACCACACACTGGATAGACAGACACACACTCCCACACCTATGCCAGCATTGTGCAACTATAGAGGCTCTTGGCAGCCCTGGCCACCGCACCAGTCCTGGGCACAGTGCAGGCATGGCTATGGTATGTAATACTGTTGGGGTCAATCCCCAGGGTGGTGAACACTGTCAGACACCAAACCTGAAACACACTCCACAGACATCAGAGAGGTTGGTATGATACACCTCAATGAGCAGATTGTGCTTAACTTAGGAATTGCTATCTGCCAGTAATCATAGCAACCTCTTGATATATGTGTACCGTATTCCCAGGTTTAGGGTGGCATTGCTAGGGTATGTAAGTGCTAGTATTGGGAGATGCACGCAGGGCCTAACATCCTGCCTCTCCAGGAGGCTTTGGATACTGGAGCCTGTGGGTGCAGGTGTGTCTGCCCCTGTTGGCCGCTGCTCTAGGGCAGAGGTTCACAACTCCATTCCTGGTGGGCCAAACACTGTTCGGGTTTTCATGCTGTCCCTAATGAATATGCATGAGATACATCTGCATACCATGGGGGCGGCGCATAGAAATGCAGCACAGGCATCTGTATTAGAGACAGCATGAAACCTGAATGGTGTTTGACCCTCCAGGACTGCAGTTGGGAAACTCTGCCCTAGGTATTGCGCATGTTTATGGTGTCTGTGCTCTGTAGGGTAAAATATAGGCGTTTAAGGCATGTTTATGTTATCTGCAATAAATGTTCCGTCTTTATTACCACATTTTAGTAGTGGGTAAAATATGGGGACTGGGTTGGCAGGAACCACAGCTAGGACTTGAACCTGTGACCTTCTGCTCTTGAACACACTGGCTGTGTGTACTGCACCACTGTGTTGCCACAGAGGTGGGGCAGTCCCTGGGGATACCATGACTGTTCGTCAGACAGGGCCTGTCTGTTGCAATGCATGGCACCCACCTACACAGGGCTAGGCCATGGTCTGCTGTGGGCAGCTGCCACTGCCCCCTCCACCGCCAGTACCCCTCTGCCACCATGCTGACATGCCCTTCTGCTGGTGGTGCTGGTGGTGCGCAGTCGCAGGCCATCCAGTGTGCCGGTAGGCGGCTGCCTATGGTGCGGGTTCTGGGGTAGGAGTGCCCGCATAGATGTCTATGCTTCCCCCCAGCACCGCCTGCCAATGTTCTGTGCCCTTGGGGGTACCTGCTGGGTACTATCCCCTGTGACACTGTGGGAAACACACTCATGCCCATGTTGGGCCCTCATCAGTTGCTGTCTGGCTGCTCTACTGTTTCAGCATTCCTATGGGCCACCTAGGCATCACCCTGGGTCACACTGTGGCCCAGCTGCACCAAGCATGTGCCGCCTGCAGCCCTCTGTATCCCCTTTTCCAGCATCTGTCCAGTTGCCCATTCCGACATGCCCACCCTGCTGTTGCAGAACATGTGCACGCCATAGAAAACCTGTCCAATAACAAGGGGAAACCGTGATCAGCGCTATTTCATTGTGGGATCATTCACCTTGTATGGGGACAGAGCATAGACCCTTCCAAAATTAATATCCTTTTTTTTGGAGCTTTCTCGGTAGTGTTTTTTGATGTTTCCCATTCATATCACTATTGGCCAGCTACATTTTGTTCAGGTCATTTTCAGTGTTTATTTGCTCTTTTGTTCTGTGCACATGTATCTCACTTATCACTTTTTGTAGGTTTCCCTGGCTTTGCTGTACATTGCTGACTGAAATGGTTTCTCTCTCCTGCAATTGTGTGCTAACGCCTGGTTTTCAGTTGCATTAGGATTCAGCCCTTAATTCCTCTGCGTTAGTGTGAAAGGGGCCTCTCCCCGCCCACTCCCTGCCCATTGACTCCTTCTCCCCACCCTCTCTCCACCCTTTTTTGCAATTAACGCGGCCGGGAACGTTAAGGCGCCTTAAGGCGCCTTAATGGTACAGAATGTCCCGTTAAGGTGCCTTATGGCGCCTTAACGTAGCCGCTGCTACATTAACGCAGTTTAGTAAACATGCCCCTTAGAATAAAATAATTTTCTGAGGTAGCAGGTTATGTAGCCCGTTGATTACAATTTACTAAGGTCACAAATCACTGTTCTAGCAATCAACTTCATTGATTCGCTCTGCACTCATAAGTACTGTACATTGTCTGTCTAAGCTAGACCCAATGTTGGGGGGGGGGGGATTAAGGACCAGTACCTTAGCTCTTGCCAGAATGCTTGTTGCTGGGTCTGAGAAGTTGTCTCAGGAACAGCATGAAGTCCAAAGTATGGCAAAGGTCCAATGTCGGCTACAGGCAGTAAAGCCGGGCCACGTGCTAGCACTGAGCTGCAGGTCTGTGGGAGAGATTCAGTCCATCCCAAGGTTGATCTTTATCCTTGAGGCAAGCAGGCAGTAGGGCTAAGGACTGCAGAAAACAAACTGCTAGAATCAGGCTAAGTTAAAGTTCCCAATTCAAAAGTTCTGTAAGTCTGGAAGTGCCCAAAAGTGTAGAGAAGAAGTGTCTAGAGTCTCTCTGAGTCCAGCGTATAATTCTTTGTCCTGACCTCCTCGTCATGGCATGGGATTGGCTGGTCTCAGATACCATATGTCATCTTCAGCGAATCCTGTAACAGTGGTCAGGTGGTCCTTCTCGAAACAAAGGTCCATGGTGCAAGAAAGATGCTAGTATACAGGTACATACATTGTTGCAAATCCTAGGCCCAGTGGCACAGTCTCTGGATAAGAAGGAGTTCTCTTGCACATAGGCATAAACAATGACTCTGCTGAATTGCTTGCTCTGCAGGGTTTAATTCTGACACAGCAGAAAAGATTTCCATCTTGTTTGGTTCATGTTTCAGTTTCTGAGCAGGCAAGGAATCCATCTTGGAAGCTATATTGCATGGTCCAAGCTTCAGTTTCTGAACAGGCACAAGCCCTACATAATCAGTCCACCGACTGCCTACAACCCTTGATCTGGATAGCCCCAGAGTCTCGTACAAGGAGAAGACAGCACCAAGACACCCTCGCAACCCCATTTCTCAAGATTAATAGCCCCCAAACAACTTGCCAGAGAGCTTTTGAAATCTACGGGCTGATACTCTGGAACTCATTCCACATCAATTGAGATCAACTAATGACACTTCTGACTTTAGCAAAATGTTTTTCTGTTCATTGAATAGTATGGTCCAACAACTTAGCATCTAACCCAACTTAATTGGACTGTAAATAAACGTATCTGTCTAACCCCAACCCCGAATGTTAATCTTCAACTTTAAATGTAAATAGTTACTGCTATTGATGTTGTTCAGTTAATACTGTTGATGTATCCTAGTTATCTTTACTGGTTTCATTTATAATTGTTGCGTTAATTGTAAACCGCATTGGTAACATTGAAAAGCGGTATATAAAAAATGTTAAACAAATTTAGCTCATGTTCAAGGTGAGTTACATTCAGGTACAGTAAACATTTTCCTATCCCCAGAGGGCTTACCATAGAAATTTGTACTTGAGGCAATACAGAGTTAAGTGACTTGCCCAAGAGCACATGGAGCAGCAGCGAGATTTGGATCTGGCTTTCATGGTTCATCTAGTTAACCATTAGGCTACTTCTCCATTCTGTGATGGCAGGGATGCCCCAAGGGGGATGTGGGGCCATGTGTGGAGACTCATTGAAGGGCCTCATTTGCATAAGGGACTTCATTTGCATAAATATTTGCAATGCTAATGTGTGCTAACTTTATGTAAACATGCCTCTTAAGAGTGGCTGGATAAGGAAAGAGTACCAGATTTCTACATTACTATACTCCAGTGCCAACAGTCAGGCAAATATGGAAGCACTATAAACACTGCCCATTTAGAACCCATAGCAAACCCACCATATCATAAAAGCACTATCAGGACTCACAAAGCACCAAACCCTCCCTATCAAAAGGCAACACTGCAAATATTAAACCAATACATCTCAGAGAGCACCAATATAACTCTTACTGGGGAAAGAGAAAAAGTAGCACTGTCACAGAAACTACATGAACAGAATACATCAGCTCAGTTATACTTGCAAAACATAGACCATCACCAAACAAAGAACAAGGGATCACACTTTAGAAATAGGAAGACAATTAAATTGGGAACCCCAAAAGCCAAACTTGGAATGTACAACAACACTGGAGAAATAAAACTATAAATTAATTTCCTCTTGTACTAAACAAAATGCAAAGACGTTAACAATGCACATTTCCCAGAGCTGACATATTCCAGCTAATAAATTCAAAATAAAAAAGTATTTTTCTACCTTTTGTAGTCTGGGGATTTTATTTTTCAGTTGCAATTGCTGTAGTCACTTTCTTCTGGTTTCTTCATGTCTTCTGCTAACTCTCCATTGTCCGCTGTCCATTTGTCCTTTCTTCTCTCTTATAGTTTTTTTCCATTCTCTCTCTACATCTGCTTTAATATACTGATCTTTCCCCTTTGGCCTTTCCTCCATTTCTTTCTCTATTCCTTTTTCATCCACTCAAATTTCACCCTTCCATCCTCAATCTCCACTTACTCTCCCAATACCCGGCCAATAGAAGGTTTTTCTTCCCTCCCAAGCAAAATATCTTTTCCCCTTTCCATCCTCAATCCCCCAGCCCCATCCACTTCTAGTCCTCCCCCAACATCAGCTCCCTTCTAGTTACAGCCCACCCAGCATCCTCTCCCTTCTAGTCCCATTCTGCAATCCCCCCACATCAGTCCATTTCCAGTCCAAGCCTCCCCATATCAGCCCATTTCCAGTGACCTGAAGGAATATTTAAATGGTGGCTGAAAAGACAAAAAATGTATGACAAGGGCAAAGGTTTAAACAAAAAGGGCTTGAAGAATTTTTTTATGTGTATATACTAGATGTGATTGATATATGGAACAAATTGCCCAACTAAATTATACAAAAGTAACCAGAATGGAGCTTCACAAATAGATCATGAACTCAGCTCATGACCATCAGTGTCAGAGCAAACATAGAACACTCGGGTTTCAAAGCCTTTCATGTGACAACAAAGCATTGCAGTTTTGCACACTACTAGACATTGAACTGAACTGAACTGAGGGACCTATTTACTGAACCGCATTAGTAGTCACGGTGAGTCTTAACATGCTTTAACAGTTAATGCAGTGCTCCAAAAACAGCTAACACTCGTATCACATGAACAACTGGCATGCACTAATTTCTGCATTAAACACCTTACACAGAAATTCAACTTAGGGCATGCGGAATGAGTGGGGATTGCACAGGACTGTTAATTTGGGTGTCATTACCATGAGTTAACTGCTGACATGGCAGATAATGCAGAACAGTTAGTGATGCCTGCAGAGGCGTAGTTAACTGCATTCTGCATTCCTGAATCTATCATTAGTACATGGCAGTGTCCTTTGCCATGTATTAGTTGCATAGCTGACTTCATCAGTTCGCTAAGAACACTCTCAGCTGCTACCGCACACACTTTAACTTTAACACGTTTTAGGGGCACAAATTAGTAATTAAGTCCCTATGTAATTTAGATTTGCATTTGCTATATGGCTTTATTAGTGTAAGCCTAGGAAAGACTGCATTCTAGGATTTTACAATGAAAATAATTTAAGCTGCATTTTTTGTAGAAATTTCATTAGTGGAAAGACAATCCATTGAATGAACCAGGGTGTCATTTTTTTGCACCTATAAAAGCTAAATTGCTACCAGAATATAAACCACTGAGGCATTAAATTGAACTATGAACCACTGTTTTGGAAGAACTAATTACACTGTATTCCCTTTCATATTTTAATTTGTTATCTAAATACTTTTCCACCAAGTTATAATTCATAGCCTGCTGTTTCAGTGCTACGCTGCTTGCTAAGGTATTTTATAATGTGCGTCTAGAAGATTTGGTCGGGCTTAGAATTTTCAGCAGGAGTTGCTATTCAGCGAGCCAGCCTTTGAATTGCCATATCATGGATGAGCTTTTGCTGAACCAAGAGAGTCATAGGGGAAAATGAAAAAAATCACTATTTCAAGTTCTGTTATTCCTTTATTGCAGTCTGCATAGAAATATGTTGTTAAAAAATTCCGACTGCATTCATGAAAACATAGGTCCAATTTCCCTAAGAGAATGCAGAGCCAGGCAAAAACAGAAGGGTTTCAACTTGTTGCTTTTGATGCTAAGCTAAGTGGTCGCCCTATTTAAATGTTTTCTTTTGTTCTTATATCTGCAATGTATCTACTGTAAAACGCTTTATATTTACTTTAAGAGACTAATCCGAGAGTGGGAATTTGCTCTAAAAAAGGGCTGAATTACTGTTGTAGTTTGTTAAACACAGTAATTTATATTTATTTATTAATAGTAATCTCCCTCCCCTTTCTTTTACCCAACAGACCATTCAGTGCAGGTATTTTTTTGTGAGGGAAGGGATTTATCTCACACCTTTTCCCATGCAGCTGAAACAAACGTTCTTGCCAAGCTGCAATATCACGTTTTTAGTTGCAAGAGCAGACAAATATTCATACCTATATGAGATTCCTTTCATCATTTTTCTCAGGAGTTTTGCATAATTGGTTGTAGCAGTTGGACTTTTATGACTGGCAAATTATGCACATACCTTGGGTCCAAATGTTTTGGGGGGGGGGGGGTCCTATGATATGTGTTCTGGACTCAGGAGGTTAGGGTGCCAACTGTCTGATTTTTTTTCCCAATTTTTTTCCCGATTCATGTCCAGAAGGGAGAAGGGCGTGACTGCGCCCAGGGCCGGATTTACCTATACGCCATGTACGACATGGCATAGGGCCCACAGCTGGCAAGGGCCCACAAAAATCGAACAAATTAGCTTTTTTTTAAAATAAAATTTAAAAAAAAACCTGCTGGCTGCCGCCGTGGGGCCCCCTCTGCTGCCGCGACAGCATGGACTGACCCGCGGGGCCCCCTCTGCAAGCTGAATCAATCGGTCCATCCGTCCGTGCCTCTCTCCCTCCCTCCCTCCCTCCGTGCAGGCTTTGAGAAGCAAAATTTCCCATCAGCCCCTGCGGGCTTAACAGAGACGCGAGGGAGACACTCTCCCTTCGCGCCTCTCAAAGCCTGCACGGAGGGAGGGAGGGAAGGACGGACGGACCGATTGATTCAGCTTGCAGAGGGGGCCCCGCGGGTCAGTCCATGCTGCCGCGGCAGCAGAGGGGGCCCCGCGGCGGCAGCCAGCAGTTTTTTTTTAAATTAAATTTTACATTAGGCCAATGGGGGGGGGGGTAGGACTGGTAATGGGCTATTGGGGGGGCTGGGGTTGGGACTGGAAATGGGCTGGGGGGTTAAGGCTGGAGGTGGGCTGATGGGGTTAGGACTGGTAATGGTCTGTGGGCTGTTGAGGGGGGGTTTAGAACTGGTAATGGGCTATGGGGGGGATAAGACTGGTAATGGGCTGTGGGCTGATGGGCGCTGTCTGGTAATGGGCTATGGGGGGGCTAGGACTGGAAATGGGCTGGGGGGGTTAAGACTGGAGGTGGGCTGATGGGGTTAGGACGGGTAATGGGCTGTGGGCTGTTGGGGGGGGGTTAGAACTGGTAATAGGCTTTGGGGGGTAAAGACTGGTAATGGGCTGTGGGCTGATGGCTGTCTGGTAATGGGCTATGGGGGGGGCTAGGACTGGAAATGGGCTGGGGGGTTAAGACTGGAGGTGGGCTGATGGGGTTAGGACTGGTAATGGGCTGGGGGCTGTTGGAGGGGGGGTTAGAACTGGTAATGGTCTTTGGGGGGGTTAAGACTGGTAATGGGCTATGGGCTGATGGGGGGCTAGGACTGGTATTGGGTTGGGGGGTTGCTAGGACTGGAAATGGGCTGATGGGTGGCTAGGACTGGAAATGGGCTGATGCAGGGACTAGAAGGGAATGGATGCTGGGTGAGGCTGGAACTAGAAAGGAGCTGATGTTGGGGGAGGATTAGAATGGGATGGGGCTGGCAGAGTAAAATGGAGAAGGGAAAAATATTTTGTGTGGGAGGGATAAAAAATCTACAATTGGCCGGGTATTGGGAGAGTAAGTGGGGATTGAGGATGGAGGGGTAAAATTTGAGTGGATGAAATAGGAATGAGGAAAGAGCAAAAGGAGAAAGATTAGTATGTTAAAGCAGATGTAGAGAGAGAATGGAAAAAACTAGAAGAGAGAAGAAAGGACAAATGGACAGCAGACGAGAGTTAGCAGAAGACACGAAGAAACCAGAAGAAAGTGGCTGGAGCAATTGCAGCTGAAAAAAATGCACAAAAGGTAGAAAAATATCTCTTTATTTTGAATTTATTAATTGGAATATGTCAGCTCTGGTAAATGTGCATCATTAACTCTGCGCTTTGTTTAGTACAAGAGCAAATTAATGTATAGTTTTATTTCTACAGTGTTGTACATTCCAAGTTTGGCTTTTGGGATTCCCAGTTTAATTATTGTCTTCCTGTTTCTAAATTGTGATTACTTGTTTGGTGATGGTCTATGTTCTGCATGTGTAACTGAGCTGAGGTGTTCTGTTTATATAATTCCTATTTGACATTGCCACTTGTTCTCTTTCCCCAGTAGGTCATGTATTGTTGTTCTCTGAAATGTATTGGTTTAATATTTGCAATGTTGCCTTTTGATAGTTAGGGTATGGTGCTTTGTGAGTCCTGGTAGTGCTGTTAGGATATGGCGGGTTTGCTATGGGTTCTAAATGGGCAGTGTTTGTAGTAGTTCCTAATGTGTCTGGCAGTTGGCACTGGATTATAGTAATGTAGAAATCTTTTAGTCTTTCTTTATCCATACACTCATTAAGAGGCGCATTTACTAAAAGTTAGTATATGGTAACATTATGCAAATATTTATGCAAATGAGGCTCCTTATGCAAATGAGGCCCCGCACCCCCCCGTGGGCCGCCCCTGCTGGGGGCCCACAATTTTTGTTGGCGTAGGGCCTCACTCAAGGTAAATCCGGCCCTGACTGCGCCCATCCTGTCTGCTTCTAGGGTAACTAGCAGCAGAGACTATAAGCACTGAAGGGCTGCTTTAGTCACAGGAAGGAAGATGAGATGGGGAAATTCAAGTGTTATAGAAGTCTCGTTTCTGCATGTGGTGAGGGGGAGATAGACAAAAAATGAACCCTTTCTCTAAAATAAATGCTCCAATACATTTCTATGGAAGAAGCAGCTCCAACAACTACAACATACATACACTGATTTGCTGTGGGGCTCTTTTCCTAAAGGACACTAAGCAGTTAGTGCATGTTTTTGATTGCGGGATTTACATGCTCGGGGCTGTGATAATTGCTACCACCGGGGCTTGACAGTTATGGCACGCTCATCATGCGCTAACTGCCACTTGTACATTGGGGTGGTGAATGGGCAGGATGGGACAGAGAATGGGTGTGGAGAGCGAGGGGACATATCACACACTAATCATCAATATTGCGATTAGTGAGGGTACACCTAACGGCACTATAATAGGTGGAGTTCAGTGTATCCGCAGTACTTGCGCCACATATTAGGGGATGCATTCATGCGTTAACTGCTGGGAACCTGCAGGTCACACCCATGACAGCTACTGCAGAGGCTTTGCACTTAACATCCATGAGATTTTGTGCATTACGTGCAAAAAGGCATTACGGGACAGAGCAGAGGCAGAGACTGTCACTAACCGGGTAGTGGCGATATTGCACCGCTACCTGGTAAGTGACCTGCGGGTAAATCTAGGCCAGCTTTTGCTAAGCCTAGTTTTATCCGCAGGAGCTAACAGGGTAGAGGTGTAATATCGCCACTACCCAGTTAGGCTTTGCAGCAGTTTCCTCTGTGTGGCAAACCTGGATATTCAATGCTGTCACTACGACATTGAATATCCAGGGTTAGGGGTCGGCAGGCATGGCTATGACCCATAGCCACACATAGCCTGCCCAAGAGAATATCGGGTCCTCTGCTTTTTACTTCCTTGCTCCTAAGCTTTGAAACAATCGTCCTTCTGACCTTTCTTTGCCTGAACTTTCTTACTCCCAGTTTAGGTCACCTGTAAAGACTCATCTGTTCTGTAACGCCTTCTCAATATACTCTGACTCTGCAACAGCCTGATTCTGTTTCTTTCTTTCTCCTCTTCCTTCATGTGATTGGCTTTACTATTTTAATTGCACTTCCTTCCATTGCCTCCTTTGTATTGCTATGTTGTAACTGTCTTGCTGTATTCGTTTTGGTGGTATATCAAATTTTTTAGTTTTTTAGTTTTTTGTTTTTTGTTACTGGACCATTAAAAGTTTTCTTTTTTGTTATTAAACAAAGTTACATTTTCACAGATGAAAAAGTCACCGAAAACATAAGTCCTGAGAATATCACCTGGGACCTACATATTGTTGAATAAAACTTGTTACCAATGTGTACATAGACAATAATTTGAATACAAGTAACAACACTATTCCTAATATGGTGCGTGAAACACATAAGTATATGAGTGGTGGGCTTGTCAAAACCCCTTCTAGAATACAAGACGTAGGTTTAAAGCTTGAATTCCATAAAGCAGAAGGGCTTTGAGAAAATGGTTTGCCTGAAAAAGAAAACCTATCAAAATACTAACTAGGCCCTAACTATGACAGAGGAAATGAGCAAGTATTGGCTGACATCTGAAGCAGGAAGTAAGGTAACTGCACCGTGCCTCTGAAACAGAATTCACAGTTGGGAATCAAACCCAAATCTCCTACACGACAGGCCATGGGCTAGATCCTACTCATACAGAACTATGCCAGAGAAAAATCTGTAGAATGTTGATAGTAGCAGAGCGATGAACCCTGGTTTCTGTACTTCTCCTTTTCTCCAGCCACCCAAATCTACCTCTAGCATTCTAGAGAGGATGAGAATGTTCCCCAGGAGAAAGGGGGATCAGAGATAGGAGAGAAACAGTGAAGACTAAAGCAGAAGGTGAGAAGGGGCATGCATGCTCAGAAAGAGAAGTCCAAAAGAGAGTCAGACATACCTGGCTCCATCAAGGATGTCACCAATACAGTGTACCTGCATCAGCCCTGCTTGTCTCCGGAGAAACAGTGGTAATAAACTTGCAAACACTCAGTCCATCATTTACATTGTTGTTGTTAAGTGCCGTTGAGACAGTGTCGAATCCTGGCAACCCTCTGGATAGTTGACCTAAACTTTGTTCGATCTTCAGCCAAGTGGTTCATTGTTGAAAGAGTGGTATCCATAGCTGCTGTTATTGTATTGATCCATCTCATTGCCGGCGTTTGTCTTTTACGGTGACCTTCTGTCTTGCCAAGGATTATGTCTTTCTCCAATGATCTCGCTCTTTGCATGATGTGTCCAAAGTATGAAAGTCAAAGTCTTGTCATCTGAGCTTCTAGGGAAAGCTTAGGTTTGATCTCCTCTAGTACTGACTGGTTTGTTCTTCAGGCAGTCCATGATATACACAGCATTCATCGCCAGCACCATAATTCAAAGGCATCAATTTTCTTCCTGTCTATCTTTTTCACTGTTTAACTTTTGCATCCATATGACATTATTGAAAATACCATGGCCTGGACAAGCCTAATCTTTGTATGGAGAGAGACATCTCTGCTCTTGAGAATCTTGTCTAGGTCCTTCATAGCCATTCTACCAAGAGCAATATGTCATCGGATTTCTTGACTGTTAATCCCTTTTTTATTGATTGTTGATCCAAGTAAGATAAAGCTGTCAACTATTTCAATTTCTTCTCCATCAATGATGAGCTTATTGATTTTACCAGTTGTCAGGATCCTTGTCTTTTTAATGTTAAGGTGCAGACCCATTTTAAGACTATATTCCTTGATCTTGAGAAGCAAACGTTTACATTGACACTGTACAAATAAGACTCTTTGGAATTGCTTTTGGCTAATGAGCTCTGGTACATCCACAAGATACAATGATTCTTTTAAGGCACAGAAAATTTTGTAAACTGGCAAAATGAGAATCAGAGGGAAAAGGGTCAGAAAAGACAGCAAAAATCTCACTCATTAACAGTAGAAAGTCAATCTAAAACAGATATTAGAGAGGAGGAGGAAATAAAAGGCCTCGGGCAGAATTGCATCTGTTCTGAATTACTGTATTTGTCTCTGTAAAATAAAAGGAAACCAGGCTGAAGACAGGGAGCCTGTTATACTGATCTGAAACAGAATCAGACAGTGGAAGGATAATTTCAGTCAGTCTGCATGCAGAGACAGGGGCTGGAAATCAGTCTTGGTTTCTTAAACATGTCATAGAAAATAAAATTTTCTTAATTGAAATTTGCCACCCAAAAATGAATGGATACAACCCCCCCCCCCTTTCCCCACATACAATGCCCTAGTTTTCTTTGGCTATTTCCAGCTGTTGTACTGCTCCATGTTGGCTGTTGTGCTTGAGCCAGAGGAAGAGGCATGAGAGTTTTCCATGACTGCTGTGCTTGGGCCTGGGGAAGCTTCTGTATCCCTAGTGGTGTGGTGCGCAACAGAACAACCAGACTCCGCTGAGCCCACTAGATCCAGATCATCAGCCAGGTCATCTGGGTTCTGTGTTTCAATAATACTATCATCGCAGATACTCAACGTATCGCAGATGTATATAGTTTACCCTGTTGTCCAAGTTACTTGTTCCTGTTCAATGTAATGACCTGACTTTTGTATATTGTCGGATACTGTTTGTTCTATGTAAACCGCGCTGATCGCAAATAGTGCGGTATATAAGAAATGCAAATAAATAAATAAATAAATAAATCATGTATAGGAGAGGCAACAGCAAAGGATATGGATAGCATATCGCCAACTTGTGCCTGAGTGCTGCTGTTCTGGGTTTTTGGCTGCCTCCTCTGCAGTCAGCTGCCGGTTCCTCTCTATCCTCTGCTTCTGCTCCTCACTCAGAAAACTGTCAAGCAGGAACAGGGAGGGAGGATCCTGCCGCATGTTTTCTGAGAACAGCGCCAGGTCCTTTGATGCCTCATCCAGTCCTTTAGTAATACCTTGATCAGCAATAAAGTCTTCATATATGATGGGGACATCCAAGCGGACTCATTTCACGCAGGTCTTTAGTTCTCTCTTTTTCCCCAGCATCTCCAGTCTGTCAACAAAACCATCAACTTGTAGCTTATGAAAGAACCGATGTGCTCTTCAAGTCTTCTGCCACATCCATACAGTCATCATATTCCTCCAACCCCTGCACTCCTCAGATTCTCAAGTTGTTGCACCTGTACCTATTTTTAAGGTTCTCAACTTTGTCCAACATCTACTGATTCACTTGCTCTACTTCCTCAGAGGTACCTTAAAACCTTTGCAGCATCTCTCCCTGCTCCAATAAGGTGACTCCAACTCCTCCTTCCAATCTTCCAACTCTATCATCTCCGATCGCAGCTCAGCAGTATGGTCCATAATATCAATATTTTTATGCTTGAAAATCATGTCTTTGCTTCACACACCTTCTTCACTCAGCACTGACACCTAAGCTTCTCTAAAATCACCTCAGCAGGGGCAGATTATGATTTTTATTAGAATAGGTGGTGAGGGGATCCAGACTTAGGCTGCCATTGTGCTGGGTGATATCACTTCCTCCATAAAGGCTATGTCTATGTGTACTTGCCATAAAACGTTTAGACTATCACATATACTGCAGTGTTATTTTCTGTGTTATTGGAAAGAGGATAAGGCATCATTGTGGGGTCAGGCTTATGGTTAGTGGGTATGTGAAAGTGCTAGTTAACACAGTAAGGATTTAATATGTATTAGGAAGTTATTTGTTGATTTTTTTTCACTTAATATTTATGGAACTTTCAAATGATAAGCAATGCAAAGAAAAATACTGCATAATAACATAATTGTTTCTGTTTACTAAGTGGCGCTAGCGGCTTCCATGCAAAATTGGAACTGCAGCCCCGTTTTATCCAATGGGGCCATGGCTCCGATATCGCACGGAAGCTGCTTAGTAAACAGACCCCCAAGTTACGATTTCAGGATAAAAAAAGGAAGCCATTATATATAAGAATAAATAATGTAAGAAAAATCTAAAACATCCATTCCATCACATCATAAATGTTTATGTTTAATCTGCTTGATATATCGCCTTTCACAAAGCAACAGGGCAGTTTACAATAAAATAATACCGAAGGAAAAGAAATCCAGCAATAGAGAGGAAAGAAGAGCCACAGTTATAATCTAGCGAAATGAGAGGGGAAAGAGAAATGGGAATGGAGGTTCATGGGTCGCCTAGGAGTATCAGGGGATGGGGAGATCAAAGGCCTTATGGAATAAGAGTGTCTTAAGCTGAGTTTTAAATGTGGAGTAGGATGGTTCAAGGCGGAGATCTGGGGGTACATCATTCCAAAGGTTGGGACCGAGAAAATCAATAAAAAATAAATAAATAAATGGAAAAGAGAGCAGAATGTCCAGGAAAAAATAAAATAACACATTAGGAAACCCTTTCTAAAATAAATAACCCCAAATAGAATAGTTCACCCATATCTCAAACCGATTTTAGTAACAAGTAAGAATCTTAATCAACTGAGGTTGCCTCTAAACTTTGAATCAGAGCTTCTAATTGCAGAGGATTCAAGAAAATATATTTCACACTACAATGTCTGATCATATAAAGGACCTCAAATAACAAGAGTTTATATTAAGCCAAAACGGCCATCTAGTTTTTTTTTTAGTGCCATCAAGTCAGTGTTGACTCATAGCAACCCAGCTACCTCTGGGTTTTCTTGGCAATGTATCACTGGAAGTAGATTGCCAGCCTTTTCTTCCAAGGCAATAGCAAAGGTAAAGTGACTTGCCTAAGGTCACAAGGAGTGCCAGTGGGAATTGAACCCTTGATCTTCTGGGTAGTAGGTAGTTTCTCTAAACACTAGGCTACTCCTCCATGCATCTAGTATTATAGCCTATAAGGCCCCCACTAGGTATGCTCAAAGAATCATCATAGGTCCATGAAGTCATATAATTTTATAATTTTCTAAATTAATTCTCAAAAAATCCATAACAAATGTGAGAAGTGACACTCTACAAATAGAATCAACATAACAAAATTAAACAACTATCCGACACAACATTGTATTTCGATAAGATTTTTTTTTTATTTACCTGCTTCAGGGACAAGCTCCAAGAACAAGAGCTACAGAGCAATACTCCAGCTGGCTGTATGCCACAGACTAAAGGCACACTTCAGTATTTAACCAGGGTAAAAGAGCAACACAGGGCTGGACAAACCAATCAGAGAAACAAATTCCAATCAATGCTCCGATTCAGTTCAGATGGGTCAATAGAATTCAAACGAGAGATCCAAGTATGCTCATGCAAATTCAGCTGTCGAAGATGATTACCTCCTTTCCACGCAGGTGGAACGTGATCCAGAATCTGCCACCGTAAGTCTGCAATTGAATGGGAAGCCTGAAGCCAATGTGCTACTAGCGGAGCAATTACTGCTTGGGTGTGTACATTCAATCGCACCCACATTTTCTGTTTGGTCCGACCAACGTATACTCAGTCAGAATCACAACTTGAGTTAAATCGAGAAGAATACACCTTACCATCTGAATGCATCCAGTTCTGTCCATTAAGAGAACATTGGCACAAATTACAGTGCCCACATGACGAATGACTAACAGGAATGGTCTTCTCTTCAACTGATGATATACTGAATCTGGTAATCAATTCCTTGACCTGATGAAAGTTAATGCACATTTACCTCTTCTCCCTAACAGGCGCTGCTTTCAGGAAACGAGCACTTTTCTGCTACCTATTTGTACCCTGGAGCAGGCATCAGCATGGACATGTCAGCAGCCTGCTCCAGACGCATGTGGGCCTTTCTGAAATCTCAGACAAGTGCATCTTCTTAACACTGCCCAGGCCACACCTTCATCACACATCCATGTGACATGGACGTGATTGCACTGTACATGTGTATATCACAGGCTACAATAGCTCCTGGAACATCATTGTGATTGGAACATTTGAACAGCCGTTTTCAGATGTGTAAGTCATGAATAAAGCTTCTAAAATGCACCCCGTAATGTCTTAGAAATTTTAAGAAATACGTCATTTCAAGAGTCAAAGCTCTTGATTTTGTCTTTAGAAATTCCCTATAGACCACTTATGTCTGAGGGGAAAAATCAAGAACATAGAGCCCAATATACTATGGTGGTAGCAGAACCCAGAAGCTAACTGGGCAGTGGCGATATTCATTTGCTGCCCAGGTAGCTTCAGCAGCAAAAGTTAGGACAGCCTTTTGTGTACCTAACTTTCACTGTCAAGGGATAACCGGTCAGCAACTCAATATCGCCACCGCCTGGTTATCCCAAGTACTGCCTCCTTATTGCCCCAAAGCTAACTGGTTAGCATCAGGCATACAGAGGTGGGAGCCATGGATATTCAGTAGCATTAACCATGTTAGTGCTGTTGAATATCTCATTCACTGCGATTAATGCGGTTAGCAGCTCTGCTAACCAGGTCAATCACTTTGAATAGCGGGTCCATAAATATTATGATTATGAAAAGATGCCAATCTTTCTTTAAAGAAACTTGAAAACACCAAATCTTGATCTAAAATATTTCGAAAGAAGGCCACAGGTGCCCCTATTAAGAGTTTCTTGCTCAGATGTCTCCAATGTAGCAAAGTAAGATGTCCCTGACTCAGCTCCTATTCTCTCAAATTCCTCAAAGATCTAGGAACATAATAACTATTTACTACAGGAAGAAAGGCTGAGTCAAAATGCAAAATATCCTTTCATTTCCTTAGAGGAAATCAAAGAGCAAAAGGAAAAATTCAAAAAATGTACATTTAGCCTAAGGGAGGTTTTGACCTTCTCCAATTTATTTTCTAAAAGTAAATTTCCATTTACTAAAGTGCTATTTGCTGACTCCAGAATTTCCAGTCTTCTAACCCAGTGCTCTACCTTCTTTCCGTGGAACCGCCAAATCATTTTCCCCATAGATGGCAATTTCAAAATAGTCTACCCTGAAAATTGACATAACTCAGACAAACATCCATCTTAGCCACCAACCTCCATATTTCAAGGTTGGTGACTTCATTAAGTGGATTCCTGGTGAGAGAAGCACAAGAGCTAAGCCTGTGAAAACCACAGCTTTTAGGGTTCTAACTGAAGGAGCTAATGGTGGATTCACCCTTGCTACAGTCGCGAGTTGAAGAAGTGGCCACACCTACTAAGGGTGGAGGAGTCGCAGAAGATATCACATTAAAAGCAGTTCCTTCCGTTAAATCATCAAAAACATCCCGGAAAGCTTGCATATTGACTCCTATGGCTCCCCACTCCTCTCCCAAGCCCAATATGAAACCACCAGATGCGCTGCCTTTTATTTTCTTGCCCTCCATTTATGAAACAATCTTCCTCCTGCTATCCGTTTGGAATCCTTGTATGACAAATTCAAAACAGCTCTTAAAACCTCATTTATTTCAGCAGGCTTTTGTCCTCCCCACATAGAAACAGCAGATCTTTTTTTTTGTTGTTGCTGTTGCTGTTGTTGTTGTGTATGCACAACTGTTTGTTATCCTTCCTTTAAAATTATGGCGTTCCTGTCTGATTATTCTTTGATTATTTTGAATTGTAAACTGCTGGTCTTGAAGGCTGGTATATCAAATTTTAAATAAACTAAACTACACTAAACTAACCTTAGAGTCAAACCTAAGCAGGGTTGAGGGGATTGAATGTGTGGGATCAGACTCAACTCCACAGATTTCTTCAGTGGGTTGAGTTTTAATTGAGTTCAAGGATATAACAAATGAATCCATAGAGCTCTGCAACAATTGCTGACGTGGTAGATTTCTTGAGCTTACCTTTTTGCTTTCCTTTTCTCCTTCATACTCACAAAGGTCAAAAACTGAAGAGAAACAGTAGCTTAATAGGGTATACACTGATCTTTTGGTCCTTCTCCTCTTTCTACACTGCAAAAAGGCTCCAAAGATGACTCCAAAGGATCTCTAAAAGGTCTGACGCACCCCTTTGGCCATGACCCTTCAGACTTGTCCATGGGCACACGTCCATGGCACAGGCACAAATTTTAAGCATTCTGGGGCTCAGTGGGTGACATGACTGGCATGCCTTGAGGGTGGCCACCACAGAATTCACTTCCTTCTCCCTGTTCTCCTAGTGCTATTCGTTGCCTGCTCTCTTCCTCGTTACTGATGTTTCTTGCCGTATGGCTTTTTTTATTTCTGTTATGAATCACACTGAGTTTTCCAATAGATCCAGGTCCAATAATTCACAAATGCTGATGCACACATTTATTTAACAATTTTTGATATACCATTTTTCTACAAGTCAAAATGTTTTACGTGGAACTGGATGAATGCAATGAATAATTTGCAAAAAAAAAAAAAAAAGGAACCAGCAATATAGCTAATAAAGGTACATCCAATGAACAAAATATGCAGTTGGGAGAAATGGAACTTATAAATAACGCATATAAACAAGTTATTTAAAGGGTTTAAATAAGGTGTAAGAACTATATACATTAGAAGGTATGGATTGGGAAAGGTGGGGTAGGGGGTATGGGGAGACTTCACGGAGGAGGGGGGGAGAGATCTTGTTTGCATGTGAAGGTTCATGGTTTTTTGTATCTGGCTGGGATCCAACGCTGAAGTGTTGTTGAAAGAGATGGGTTTTTAGTTTCTTACAGAAATCCATAGTGGATTTGATGCTTCGTATAGTGTGAGGTAGTGAGTTCCAGAGGGTGGAGGCATAGAGTGCAAATGCTCTCAGTCATGTGTTCTGATTGCTCTTGAGGGTTTGAGATAGAAGGCTGAGGAGATTTTGAGTGCTGTTTCTTTTTGGTCTGTTAGTATTGGGAGTATGAATTAGCATTTGGCAGATGATTCGAGCTGTAGTATTTTGGGTGAGTTGTGGTGGGAGTAGAGTATGCTTAGGTAATTCTTCATATATGGAATTGCAGTAGTTGAAGAGGGGGCATACAGAGTGGAATGTTTCAATGGACAGGAGGGGGCGTAGGTTCCAGAGAGATTTGAGCTTATAATATACGGATTTGGTGGTGTTTTGAATTTGGACTTTGAAACTCAGTTGCTGATTGAGTATGATTCTGAGGTATCTGATTTCAGCTTTGACATGGATGTTGTTATTAACAGTCTTGATGGGGGGGGGAGGGGTAAAGCTGGAGTTCTTTGTGATGTGGAGATGTTCTGTTTTGTTGAAATTAATGGAAGATTATGCAGGTAAAGCCATTTGAGTACTTCAGCGAAGCAACTTGTGATTTCAGAGTAGTCGGAAGCAGACGTGGTGAATGGTGTATAAATCATTATATCATCAACATAGATCAGATATTTGATGTTGAATTTTTGGAGGATGGCGCACAGGGGTTGAATGTAGATGTTAAATAGCAAAGTGGGGAGAGACGAGCCTTGAGGTACTTCTTGCATGAGGGTAAAAGGATGTGAGGTTTATGTTAGAATTTCTATTCATTGACTTTGTTTGGAGAGGTAAGAGTAGAACCATTTGTGGGGGATGCCTCGGATGCCAAATTGGTGGAGCTGGTTGAGAACGGTTTCATGGGACATGGTGCCAAAAGCTGCAGAGATGTCCAGGAAGAGCATGATAAAACCTTGCGTAAGTATTTCTGTGCCAGTTATGAGTGTGTTTAAGAGGGAGATCAGTAGGGTTTCTGCACTGTGGATGGGGCATGTTGATGCTGGTCTAGTGGTGTGTGGTGGTCTATATGATCTTGAAGCTGGGTTTGGATATTTATTTATTTATTTATTACAATTTCTTATATACCGCACTATTCAGTATCAGCGCAGTTTACATTATAACACAATGACCATAACAACAAGCTGTTTGGTTTTACATAGAACAGGAGTACAAACTTGGATAACAGGGTGAACTATATACATGATATAATTATAAATACAAGATTGGAGTAGCAGTAACGTAGGGAAAATATATGGTTATTTCTTAGGTGGGGATACCTAGGTCTCATTGCTGACTGGGTAGTATTGGAGGAAAAGGTGGTATTTGAGCGCCTTCCTGAACTGAGTTAGGTCTACAATGGCCCGAATGTTGGATGGTAGCGCATTCCAGCATTTGGGGACGTAGAAACTGAAAGCTCTGTTTGCCGTTGTCATGTTGCATTTTGTCAGTGCCTTTGGGACTATTAGTAGGTTTACGGCTGTTGCTCTTCTGGATCTGTTGGGAGGCACTGTGTGGATAAGTTCTGAGAGTGAGGAAGATGAGATACCCTTGATTGCATTGAATGAGAGTAGTAGGGTTTTAAAGATGATCCTTCCATGGATAGGAAGCCAGTGCAGCTGCTTGAGAATAGGAGTCACGTGGTCACTTCTGGAGGCTCCGTAGAGGACCCTTGCTGCAGCATTCATGGCCAGCTGTAACGGGCTCAGTGTAGATTGAGGGAGACCTTGTAAAATGGCATTTGCAAAGTCGAAATGTGGTAGGATTAGCGCTTGATATATAGTGCGGAAATCGTCTGGGTCCAATAGAGAGCGTATATGCCTAAGCGATCGGATTTTGAAATATACAGCTTTGACTATATTGTTTATGTGATGTTTCATATCTAGACGTTGGTCCAAGGTGACTCCAAGGTATTTTATTGTTTTTTTAGTTTGTAGGTCAGCTTCCTTGACCCTTACATGGGACGGAGGAATAAAGTTGGGGTCTCTGGCGATAAAAAGAACCTCCGTTTTCTTGTGCTGAATATGAAGGTTTTGAGATTGGAGCCATTCTGAGACTGCATTGAAACAATCTATCAGTGGTGTCAGGTCCAATTGAACTGTAGAGAACGGCATGTACAGGAGTATGTCATCCGCATATATCAAACAAGCCTTTTCAATGACTTTAGATATGAAAGGTAAACTAGTTATGGGTCTGTATGAAGCCGGTGAGCACGGGTCGAGGTTTGATTTCTTTAGGAGGGTCTGATTGAAGTTTTTTGGGGGGAGGGAGGAATGAATCCTTGTGTGAGAGAAAGGTGTATGATTTCAAATATGAATGGTAGAAACTGAGTTCTTGTGGTTTTTAGCCAGGAGACTGGGCACAGATCGAACGCAGAAGTTGTGGTGTTGATGTTTCTAATCATGCTGTTAAGTTCATCAGGGGATATAGACTTGAAAATTGTCCAGTGATGATTGTTCATAGTGTCTTCATTTGAAGTTGGTGTGGTGAGGATATTGGAAGAGATAGAGTGATGCTTCATTTGCAAGTAGGATCTGCTCCAAGGCAGGTGTAAATATGTGCATACACTTGTGCATTTTATAAAAGCTTGTTGGGGCAGATCAGTTTGGGAGGGTCAGGGGTATGCTGCAAGGAGGCCATGTTGCTGTCCCATCAGTGGTTACTGAAAAGGCATGCTGGAGGGTTGCTGTGGGGAGGGGCATTGGTGGGGGCGGCAATTTGGAGGAGTTATAGCTAGGGAGAGGGGATTGTCATGGGGGGAGTGGGGGTTATTATCATCGTGACTGCAGCTGCAACCACAAAAGTTTTTTTCTCCCAGAGCACCGGAGCTGCATTTCCTGCCTTGGCGCTACCACAGATGCTCCTGCGCTACACGGCTCCTGCACAGTATCTGCACTGTACGGTAAACGTATGGCAGTTGCTGGGCACACCCCTTGCACTTAGCATACATGGTTTGTACTTACCTCTCCTTAACTTTGCCAGTAAATGGGTAGTAAGGGCAAACACGTACTGCGCTTTAGTGAAAGGTCCCATGATGTGCATATAAGTACATGCTATGTTGTCATGCGTGTACTCACACGAATACTGCAGTGCAATTTTAGAAAAGGCCTTTTCTGCTTGTGAAACGGCCTTTACATGCGGAAAACACTTTCTAAAATTATCGTCATACAGTCAAATTAAAGGGTTATGTGCAGGGCGATCCTGGGCGATCCTGGGCGATCCTCATCCTTTCCATACCCACTGCATGGTGCCCGTTGCTGCCACTGCTGACCTTCCCCAGCATGTGCAGTGCTGACAATGACCTTAAAGCTTCATCACTTCACCCATCTCCATCGCCTGATGCTCTCTTCCTGTGCTCTGTGTGTGTGTCTGCCTATCAGTCCTTAAAAAATTAGGTGCCTAGAACCTGCCCCAGTAGTGTGCTCAAGCTCTGTGTGTGTGTGCGTGTGTGTACTCTACTTGTGTATCCTTTGAAATTAGAAAATATATGTGTACTTTGCAACTCTACCTCTACTCCACCCCCAGGAATGCCTACATGTGGATTGCATATAAGTATTTTACGGTGCTCAGTTATACATGCGTATATAATAGTGCAATTTTATATAAGCCGTGTTGCATGTGCAAAACAAGTTTTATGTGTGGAAAAGCCGTAATAAAGTTATCCCTTTAGGGGTATGTTTACTAAACCGTCTTAATGTGCGCCCGACGATAGTGTGCAGGCTGCCATAAAAGGAGTGGGCGTTTCAGTCTTAAAGTAGCAAAATGGGATTATCACGCGATAACGCGCGCTGCTGTGCACATTAACGCTCTAAGCGCCGCTAAGTGCGTTAACGTGCGGTAATCTTAAGTAGGCGCCCAGACATACAAGCACAGAAACAGAGGTGTAGTACAATGGTTAATACACTGACTGATGATACAGGGGTCATGAGTTTGATCCCCTAGTGTGCCTAATGCATAAGGCTGACTGAGACATCAGCTTTGACATGTAAATATTGTTTCTTGAGGCATTTTATTTGTATTTTAATTATTGCTGCCAGCAAACACACCCTCATGTGCCATAAACTAAGGTGCCACATAAGGCACCCTATAGGGCATATTATAAAGTGCACTGTCTGCCACAGCACCCTATAATGTCCCCTATAGGGCACCCTATAAGGCGCTCCATAGCACAACTTATAAGGCACCTTATGGTTAAGGTGCCTCAGAAGGCGCTTTATAGGGCACCCTATAAAGCGCCTTCTGAGGCACCTTATGGTTACAGTACTCTGAGGGTGTTTTTGCTGGCAGCACTAATGTACATTGAAAATTGACAATGCTCCGGATAGCCCTATCAAATAACCCCACTGTGGGTTTGAACCCATGACCTCTGGCTCTACAGGCAGTGAAGTAACCATTGGGCTACAGCTATTGACAAGCCCTTGGCTGGCTACAGAAGGACTGCATGTCACCACACAAACAGTCTGCTGTGGTTACCAGGATAGGGTTAACCCACCCGTACCCATGATACACTGCACATGCAAATCAGCAGTCTACAGATGATCACAAGATGGGGTATGCACCCCCACAGCACCTCGGCCTGGTAGGGGGAACTGACCATGTACACCGCCACAGCACCTCAGCCTGGTAGGGGGTACTGACCGTGTATGTTACTGGCACAGAGTAGCTACAGACCGTCACATTGTGCGGGTACTGTGCTCACCCTGAGGGTGAGGTGGGGCACCCAGCACCAGGTCCACAGCACCTTTCATGGCTGAAATAGGTTATGCTGCAGGTCCCCATCAGTGCTAGTGTGTGTGATAAGTAGTTTTTGCAGACACATCTGTATTTTTCAGTTATGTCTAGCCCTTATGGGCTATGATGCACCCAAAATAGTGCATATCCTGTGTTGGTACCATGGTCACATGATAGGGGGGGGGGGGCATTTGGACCCATAGGTGGATTATGTACCACCACCCAACCCACTCTCTGTGGCTCAGGGTGGGAAACAGGATTTCCCACCAACAGAGCCACACTCTATATTCCCCACAATGGTGGCAGTAGAGAGGACCATCAAACCCAGGCCTGCTGGGGAACAGACACCATACAGGGCAGGCAATGCAGATCTGTACACATCCATAAGGCAAGGCAGACAGAAGGCCTGGAAATTCTCAGCTTCCCCCCACCACAATCTGACATTCTCCAGCAGAAAGCCTCCAGCTGCTGCACCCTGCAAGATGTTCCATCCAGACACATACTAGCTGCAGACAGTCTGTTAGCTAGTCCATAGTGCATGTTTCTGGAGGAAATGCATGTACCCAGAACTGGGATGTCAGCATACACGCCAAGCAGATAAGTCAGTGATTGGGCCCAAAAGGAACCATAAACAACACACTAGAAAAACATTATATAGCACTATGGGGGAACCTAGCCATGCTGCGGTCACTGCTCAGTCAGGGTGAGAGTGACCTCCCAGCAGGACATGCTGTGGCCACCCTGTCTGTGCAGGTGGTTGTCAGGCACTACAATGTCCGAACCATTGCCCTATGCCCTGTGCAGATGCATCCTGGCCAGGCCACTATGTTCGGGCTATACCCATGGTACCTTGCTCCTCATTATGCACATTGGCAGGCTTATACTGGCAACAGTGTGGGCTGAGGAAGGTGTTGGCAGACACCACACACTGGATAGACAAACACACGCTCCCACACCTATGCCAGCATTGTGCAAATATAGAGGCTCTTGGCAGCCCTGGCCACCGCACCAGTCCTGGGCACAGTGCAGGCATGGCTATGGTACGCAATACTGTTGGGGTCACTCCCCAGGGTGGTAAACACTGTCAGACATCAGACCTGAAGCACACTCCACAGACAGCAGAAAGGTTGCTATGATGCAGCTCAATCAGCAAATTGTGCTTAACTTAGGAATTGCTATCTGCCAGTAATCATAGCAACCGTTTGATAGGTGTGTACAATATTCCCAGGTTTAGGGTGGCATTGCTAAGGTATGCAAGTGCTAGTATTGGGAGATGCACGTAGGGCCCAACATCCTGCCTCTCCAGGAGGCTTTGGATAATGGAGCCTGTGGGTGAGGGTGTGTCTGCCCCTGTTGGCCGCTGCTCTAAGGCAGAGGTTCCCAACTCAAGTCCTGGTGGGCCAAACACTTTTCGGGTTTTCATGCTGTCCCTAATGAATATGCATGAGATACATCTGCATACCATGGGGGCAGTGCATAGACATGCAGCACAGCTGTGTTTATTAGAGGCAGCATGGAACCTGAATGGTGTTTGGCCCTCCAGGACTGCATTTGGGAGACTCTGCTCTAGGTAATGTGCATGTTTATGTGTCTGTGCTCTGTAGGGTAAAATGTAGGTTTATTGGGCATGTTTCTGTTATCTGCAATAAAGGTTCTGTCTGTATTAGCACGTTTTAGTAGTGGGTAAAACATGGGGACTGGGTTGGCAGGAACTACAGCTGGGACTTGAACCTGTGACTTTCTGCTCCTGAATACACTGGCTGTGTTCACTGCACCATCGTGTTGCCACAGAGATAGTGCATTCCTTGGAGATACCATGACTGTTTGTCAGACAGAGCCTGTCTGTTGCAGTGCACGGCACCCACCTAAACAGGGCTAGGCCATGGTCTGCTCTGGGCAGCTGCCACTGCGCCCTCCACCACCAGTACCCCTCTGCAACCATGCTGACATGACCTTCTGCTGGTGGTGCTGGTGCTGCGCAGTCTCAGGCCATCCAGTGTGTGGGTAGGCGGTTGCCTATGGTACGGGTTCTGGGGTAGGGGTGCCTGCATAGCTGTCCACGCTTTCCCCCAGCACCGCCTGCCAATGTTCCGTGCCATTGGGGGTACCTGCGGGGTACTATTCCCTGTGACACTGTGGGAAGCACACTCTTGCCCATGTTGGGCCCTCAGCAGTTGCTGTCTGGCTGCTCTACTGTTTCAGCATTCGTATGGGCCACCTAGGCATTACCCTAGTCCGCACTGTGCCCCAGCTGCACCACCGCATGTACCGCCTGCAGCCCTCAGTGTCCCCTTTTCCAGCATCTGTCCCGTTGCCCATTCCGACATGCCCGCCCTGCTGTTGTGGAACATGTGCACACCATAGGAAACCTGTCCAATGGAGAGGAAAACCCTGATCAGCGCAATTTCACTGTGGGCTCATTCACCTTGTATGGGGACAGAGCATAGACCCTTCCAAAATTCATATCTTTTTTTTGGAGCTTTCTTGGGGGTGTTTTTGATGTTTCCCATTGATATCACTATTGCCCAGCTTGGTTATGTTTTTTTTACATTTTCTTCTGGTCATTTTCACTGTTTCTTTGCCCTTTTGTTCCGTGCACATGTATCATACATCACTTTTTTGTAGGTTTCCCTGGTTTTGCTGTACATTGCTGATGGAAATGGTTTATTTTCCCTTTAAATCAGCTCTAACGCCAGGGTTTCAATGGCGTTAGTTTTCAGCCTCAGATTTCACAGCATTAGTGTGCAGGGAGCCTCTCCCCTCCCACTCTCCGCCCATTGACCCTCTCTCTCCGCCCCTGGGGAGCCTTCCTCCGCCCTCCAGGAGCCTTTCTCCGCCTTCAGCGCTCGTTTGCGCCTTAGCGCGCGTTAACACGCGCTAAGGCGCCTTATCACACGATAAGGCGCCATTATCGCACGATAAGGCGCCATTATCGCGCGATAAGGCGCCTTATCATGCGATAACGTGGGAGGGTGCACGTTAAGACGGTTTAGTAAACATACCCCTTAGCGTACATCCTTTCATGCATAAGATATGCAACACAGAAAGTAGGAACTAGAGTGCAAAGGATTTGATTCCTGGTCTGCTTTAAAATTAAGAGTAATGAATCTTTTTTTTCTGTATGCATGTGCATTTCTCTTTCATATAAACTAACAAGATGAGAGTAATATGAATGATCAATAGGAGAATTAACAAATAATTTGAATGACTTTGGAACTCTGCCTCCATGCACGATAAATTTCAATTTCTTTTAGAAAAATGAATCCAGATGTAAAACGCGTGTTTTCGTGCCAAACTTCATGCTTGCTAGGGAGTGTGTCGTCTGATTTTCTTCATGGAATTATTATCTTGCTCATGCATTTTAAGCAACTGTAATTTAACGTCTGCATTGTTTTGATAGACTTAACAATAACATGGAATTTATTTCCATGGCAACCTGTTAACCCAATCTGAGAGATCTAAGAGGACATGTTGACGATAACAATTAGCAAATTCTACAGCTAGAATGAACACATAGGCTATGTATGTTTCTAAAGATTTCTTCCACATTTAATCAACAGTTTTCCTATTGACATCAAAGTGTAGCAACTTGAACAAAAACAACGAACCTGTTTAGAACATGAATACTGTCCTCTAGCAGGGGCATACAGGTAAAAACTTATTTCATGTTGATTTTCTACTTTTTTATGTTGTTTTGGAATTTTTCTGTGGTTTTTAGGCATGTTTAGCCTTAGCGAAAGCACCAGTTGGAGAGGGCCCATTCATCTGTCTCTCTGTCTATACACATAGGTTTGTTTGCACTTGATCAAACAGTCTATGTACTCTGTTAAAAGGTAGATCTAGAGCTAGCACAGCAGAAGGTCTAATTCCTGTGGCTGCCCTGACTTTAAGGTATCAGTGGGGAGCCCCCCCCCCCCCCTCCGGCAGAGGAGGAGTCCAGGCCCTGGCCTTGGTGAAGAGGAGTGCCACTTCTGGCAAGGACCCCGTCCTCCCCTGGCAGAGAAAAAAGTGCAGACTTCAACCAAGGTGAAGAGAAGCAACTTATCTAGTAGCTGAGTCCATCAAGTCCAAAGATAAAAAAAAATTGTTTGAATTTGCTGGGGGTAAAAAAAGGAGGCTAGGGGAGAACAGTGTAAGAGGAGATGGACAGATGGAATGTGGGTTAGGTGGGGGAGGGGAATGGGAGGGGAATGGGAGGCAGGGGCTAGAGCACAAGAGAAACGGGAGAGGGTACAGGAGAGAGGGGGAGAAAGAGGAAGGAAGGAGGAGTGCAACCGATGCAGTCTGAGGACATGAGTGCATGGGTGAAAGGGGGCTAGTATTCCTTTATGCTAACAGGCATCCTCTTCTCTCCATCCAACTCTACCCCTACACCTACCCCTATATCTCACACATACATACACCTCACCTCACCCGCACAATGCTTGTACGCACCTCACCCCATCCCTATCACATACACCTTACCCTTCTGCCTCATCTCATACATTTATTTATTTATTAGTATTAAGCTCGCACCTTTCAATAGTAGTTCAAGGAGAATTACATCAGGTACAATAGGCATTTCCCTACATGCATGCATACTCTTCCTCTCCACCGCATCACACATGCACATGAACATCCTACCTCCGCCCTATCACATACGCCCATGCACACCCCTCCTTTCCACTCATCACATACTCACTCGGGCAATCTATTCCTCAGCCCCATCACAAATACTTACACATCCTACCCCATAACATACACACATGCCACCTCATCCCCATCAGACACATCATGATTCTACACACACATCCACACCCACATCATCCAACACCCCCATCATACACAAGCATAGATACCACCTGCATAGAACATACTCCCATTCAGCAAACATATATGGACCCCATACCCTACCCCATCACACCTCAGTCACATATACACACACACTATGCTCCACTCCATCGCACATATACCACCTATGCCCCCATAACACACATACATATGCCACCCCTCACCTCCATGCTATACATGCACACATAGACACCATCTCTTACCCCCCCCTCCCCCATTGCACACATACATACAAGATAGTGATAATATATCTTTAACATTATTCCCAGAGGTGCTTCATACAACATCTGCTATCATAACAAGGCATACTTTACCATGTCTTTTCACATGTAGTCCCTCAAAGATATATATGGAGTGGAGGAGTGGCCTAGTGGTTGGGGCAAGGTACTTCAGGCCAGAAGGTCAGGGGTTCAAATCCCACTAGAGGACAGCAACCTTGGGCCAGAAGGACTGGGGTTTCTAGTCCCACAGGTGTTCCTTGTGGTCTTGGGCAAGCCACTTAACCCTCCATAGCCCACTGTTCCCTGTGAAATAGTTATCTCCAAGTTATAATGCCCTGTTCAATGTAAACCACACTGATGCAGAATAGCATGGTATATAAGAGAATGTAAATAAATAAATATGAGTTTGCACATGGAGGAAGGGGAAATGTGCTATTTTGGCACACTGTAGCAGTTATTTAAAAACCTTATTCACAATTTTGACATGGAAAATCAGGTATTTCCACATGGAAATGGCATCCACACGATTGTGTAACTGGAAGATTTCAAGATGGAAGATGTTAGGCATTTTGTTCCAGGATGGTGTCCTTAGCATGGGGAAAAGAAAGTGAAATCAGGAAAAAACCTTCATTGCCCAAAAGAACCTTCCAGTTTTACCTATAACTGCTGTTGGACCTTTGGATTCAGGAGTGAGATCGACTGCTTTGACACAGGAGTCAAATGACTCAGCTTCCTACTCGGGCATTGATATCTCTTCCCCTGAACTACAGATTCCTTCAAAGTGGCTGCTGGTGTTGGCCTTCCCAGGCAGTCATTGGAAGAGTGCCCTACCAACAAGTGTAGGCAGCATTTTTCCAGGAGGGTAGACCTCAGAGTTTGGGCATGGAGGTAGTGGGACCTTCCAACCATGAAAATGAGCATGGAGCTGCAATGGCTGGAGAGTCAGCTGCAGTGCAGGCCTTCATGCCAGGATTCTACCCCCTTTGGAACTCTCCGGCTTGACAGACTCTCCCCAGCCCCCTCCTCCCCGGTATGTCTAGTTCTATTAAGAGGTATTATTCCGGTGAATATCTTCAGTGTAGAAAATATGCATAGATCAGATTTTTAAAATCTACATTTGTTGTTTTATAACAAAATTATACCCACAATAAAATCAGGTGCAAAGTCTGCAGATGCTGTCTACCAATGGGCAATGTTCAAAGGGAAACTATGGGGCCCTTTTATTAAAGTATACAAAGCAGCTAGCATATAAACAAGCATGGTCATGATTTGCCCTGACATGGCAATGTATACTAATTCACGTCCTAACTGCATAATGGGTTATGGGGTGGGAAACAGGCAGGATATGGCCATGGACTGCACATTGCAGATGGTGCACACTTTACAATGCACTGTCACTACTGCAGTTAGCATGGGTACACTTACCATGCAGTAAAGTACTTTTCTCTGCAGTAACTGTATGGAACATGCTATGGGGGTCATTCTGATCCTCATTTAGCAGGTCTGGATGTCGCACTAGCGGCTACAGAGATCCCCACACATATAGCCGACTTGTGTGGGGAGCTGTGTTCAGGGGCGGGAGGGGATGGAACAAGGGAGGAGCTAGGGCAAGTGGTGGGCAGGAATATGACCCTGGACGTACAGGGCCGATTCCAAGGTTGGCCCTGTATGTCCGGGGCCGGCCATTCAGACGGGGGACTTATTCCACCTCAGAAGTGGAATAAGTCCCCCTGGACGTTGGGGGACTATGGAACCAGGTGAAAGCAAAGAGATGAGGAGGCACAGGGGGTTTCCCACAGCCCGGCCCTGGCATGGAAGGCCAGATTGGGGGTCAGGCTGTGGTGAAAGAAGTTTATTTTCTGCTGCTGGGGATTGCGGCTCCTGAATTGAGCTTTTGTGCCATGGCAATGGTATGCCACGACACTGTAGCTCCATTCAGGTAGTTGGTTGGACATACAGGGTGCCTGAATTGGGGCACGTCCTGGACGTCCAGCCACTATGCCGCGATTCTGCTTCTGAGGGGACGGCTAGCTCCCGCGGGAACAGAATTGGGTGAATCCCCGGGCTGTCCAGATGTCTGGACAGCCCGGGGACACACAACTTAGAACTGGCCTCCATGTGTTTAAGACCCACCTACCAGAGTATTTGAAATTTCTGCCTCCCATGCCACCATTAGCTCGCTTATCCAGAGGTGGCATCAGTTGCCGGCAAAATGAATTGCACTCTTAAACTTGTCTGCTGCTACTGTTTCTCTACTTGTATTTTTTATTTCATTTCTCTATCAGCCCGATTCTGTCCCAGATGTAGAACTGGATGTACAGAGGGCATTGCGATTCTGATCCCATGAGGCACGTCTAGCCCCGCAGGATCAGAATTGCAAACAGGCCTGTATGTGCAGGCCGGGACTGCATTTCAGCCCGGCCTGCATGTACAGGCACTGCCTGATTAACTCAGTCAGGGCTTTCAAATGGAGCCATGGCACCATGGTGTCCAGTTGCCATGGCACCGCGGCTCCATTTAAAAGCCGTGATCCCAGCCACCAGAACAAACAGTTTATTCCCCACAGCCTGACACCCGATTTGGCCTCCCAGGGCCTGGATCAGGCTGCGGGGAATGCTCTCTGCCCCCTGCTGCTCTTTCCTGGCCCTGGGCCCGCCGATCCCCGATGTCCAGGGAAGTTATTCCACCTCGGAGGTGAAATAACGTCCCCGTTCAAGTCGCCGGCCTCAGACATACAGCGCCGACGTTAGAATTGGCCCTGTACATCCGGAGCCAGTGACCACCCACTGACCACCCACTGACCACCCTAATGACACCCCCGATCCTCCCCTTTCCCACCCCCATCTAACTTCCCCATACAACTGATGGGGAAGCTAGACGCCGGCGGGAGGGGGCACGAATAGCAGGGATGGGACGTCCATCTCCGCTATTTCTGGCTCGGAATGAGCCTGTATGTGTTTTAGACCTCTGTGCCTGCCTACTAGTCCCAGAGGATCCACAAGCTCTGCATGATGTGTTACCCAGATATGCCAGATGCCAGCAAAACGAACAGTTTTTACACTGCAGCTTTTCACTCTTAAACCTCTCTACTGCTGCTGTTTCTCTACTTGTACTGAGAACGTTGTCTTTGCCCACCTTCTAGATTTTGTTGACAAAATTAGTTTTCTCCATCCACACCGTTCTGGCTTTCATGCCAGTGATAGCACCAAAACTATTGTAACTATCTTACAGATCTACAAAAATGAGAATGGTCTAATTTGTGAAGAAGTGCAAAGTGATGCACTTAGGATGCAGAAATCCAAATGAGGAATAAGCAATAGGAGATGAAAGCTGGTACACACAGACCAGGAGAAGGATCTTGGGGTGATAGTGTCTGAGGATCTCAAGGTGGTAAAGCACTGTGACAAGGTGGGGGTGGTAAAGACAGAAGGATGCTGGGTTGCCTATAGAGAGGAATAATCAGCACAAAGGAGGAGGTATTAGTGTCCCTGTACAAGTCATTTGTGAGTAGGGTGGCCAACTGGCCCCAGATTTTAGGGACCCCCTGATCCAGTCCTGGTTTTACCTTACTAACTGCATAGACTTGTTATCTTGATTTCCTTAGAAACATCCAAGACTGGTCCAGGATGTCCCTAATATCTGGAGCCAGTTGGCCACCCTATTTGTGAGGCCACACTTGGAGTATTGTGTTCAAGTTTTGGAGACCTCACCTCATAAAAGATATAAAAAGACTTGAAATGATTCAGAGAAAGACAACCAAATGATATGGAGTCTGTACCTGAAAACATATGAGGAGAGACTTGAAGACTTAAATATGTATACTCTGGAGGAGAGAAAGAACAAGGGTATTAATGAACAAACTTTTTTCAAAGACAGAGAAGCTATAGAACCATAGGACATGAAATGAAGCTGCAGGAGGTAAACTCAAAAGCAACATCAGGAAATACTTTTTCACAGAAAGAGTGGTGGATACCTGCAGTGCCCTCCCACAGGAGGTGGTGGAGCAAAACCAGTGCCGGAATTCAAAAAGGCATGGGACAAACACCTAGGACCTTTATAGCAAGAGGAGGGAATTGAAGCAAACTTAAATCACTTTTAAAGTAAATAGCTTTCACATCTCAAAAAACAGAGGGGTAACCTGCAAACCCTAAACAAAGGCACAGAGGGGGAAACCTACACAGAGCGGCAGGTAGAAATCGCTCTACCTTGCTAGGCAGACTAGCTGAATAATGTAGGTCTTTATCTGTCGAGATTTACTCTATTACTTGGCAAACTACGCAGCTTTCTGGATGCGGGCAAGATTGCTTTGGTGTTTCGTTTGACCTGACATCTGCCTTCAACTTAATGCACCATCGGTTCATCATGACCAGGTTCACTGAGCTTGGATTTGGAGCCAAGTCTTGAATTCTTTTATATCCTTCCTTCATAACTGTTCCTTTCACATGGCAATTGGTTGCTCTACTTCTTCTGTATACACCTTATTGTGTGGTGTGCCCCAGCAATCGGTTCTTTCTCCGCTACTCTTCAATATTTTTCTCTCCCCACTGGCCAGACTGGCACAGGATTTGGGCATCAATGATTCTTATTATGCTGATGATGTATTATTGGTCTTCTGACTTGCCCCCACCTTCTGGCTTAATATCCGTCATTTGAAACTTCACCCAAGCAAGACCCTAGCCTGTTGGCAGGGCCAATGAAAGGATATGAGACACTCTAGGTGCATCTCATTCTTGCTACCACCCAGGGCCGCACCAAGTTGTAACTGCACCTTGCATGACCTTCAGACTTGGTGCTCCCCCCCCAATGACATCAGACTTTTGTCATTTGCCCCTATTCCCCCCCCCCCCATGCCAAGCATAGGCCCTTCTGCCCCTATTCTCCCATGTCCAGCATCTCCCCATCTTAACCCACCTCCTCATGTCCAGCTGGCTTATCTCCATACTGCCTGGCTGACCTGCTCTTGTCCTGCTGTTGCTTTTCCTGTTCCCTTGGTGGTGGCTTTAAAATGGATCTCCATTAAAAAAAAATGCAGGTATGCTCGCGTCAGAGGAGCGAGAGAGCAGACCAGCCGTGCAAGTGCGAAGTTGCAAAGACCCGCTTATTTTTTTTAAATGGAGGTCCGCTGCCTCTGCCGCCAAGACAACAGGAAAAGCAGTTGCGGGACAAGGGCAGGCCAGGCAGGCAGCGTGGGCCGGATCTGAGGCTGGCAGTTAGCAAGAAATTGGCCTTAAATGCGCCACTATTTTTTTGCACCTTGTGCAGGCCTAGGTATGGCACTGTTGCCACCCCTGTTCTTGCAGCTGTCCCTCTCTGGGACCTGCAACAGTGGCAATGCTGCTTCTGCCCCGATGCAAACAGGAAGTCTGTGTCAGAGGGGCATAAGTACCAACAACGCACAGCACCAGCAGCTTTTGGTAGGCACTGTGGTGCTGTTTTAAAGTCCTCGCCGCTGCTGCAGGTCCTCAAGAGAGACCTCAAGTCCGGCAATGCCCTGGAAACATTAGCGGCCTAGCTGACCATTTAGTTTGCCTAATGGCTAGTCCCTTCCCTGCTTGTTGTATAATGGGGAAACCTTCCCATCCGACTTCCCCTCCCTGTCTTGCTGGTTCTCCTAGAATACTGGTTGAGTCATTCAGGTACCTGAGTGTGATCACTGACTATCAAGTGATGCTGGAAGAACAGGTGTCTTCTAGGTCTGTTCATTAAGATAACTTTATTCTGTTAAGCATTATCTTGATCCTGTAGCTTTACATTCTTTGATCCATGCCCTGGTCACTTCTTGATTATACTATCATAATGTTGTTTATATCAGTATTAGGGCTACAGATCTTAGATATCTTCAGTTTTATAGAACATTGCTATTAAACTCTTGTCTAATGTCCACAGGTTTGATCATTTATTTATTTATTTATTTATATTCTCTTATATACCGCGCTATTCTGCATCAGTGCGGTTTACATTGAACAAACTGAAATTACATTGAACAGGGCATTATAACTTGGAGATAACTATTTTACAGGGAACATGGGCTATGGAGGGTTAAGTGGCTTGCCCAAGACCACAAGGAGCACCTGTCATGCTTCTTCTCATAGAGAAGCACTGGCTCCCTATTCTGTTTCATATATGCCTTTTTTTGCTTGCTCATAGGTCCTTCTACACGGTATTCCATTATATTTGTCCACACTTCTCATTCTTTATGATCCCTCTTATTCTCTTCATTCTCAACTAGAGAGCTTGCTTGTCATCTCCTTGGAATCTACATCAGTCTGGAGTCCACTAGGCATTCAGTCATCTTCTTCCATGCTTCTTCTCTCTAGAACTTTCTTCCTCTAACTCTTCATGCAAAAAGTTTAAAAGTGATCATAAGACTCACTTCTTCCCTTTGGCTTTTGACATTAATCCTTTTGCAGAGTCATCTGAGTGTGGTAGGCAAATGTCCTAGACAGTTATCATTGGAAGCCTTTAATACACTTTGGGCCCCGATTCCCATTAGGGCCCATCCGGACGTCTAAAATCTGGATGGGCCAATTTGGCCCTAATTCTGCACCCGCGGGAGCTATATGTTCCCACAGGAGCAGAAATGGGGGCAAAGAGTCTGAACGGGCAGGACATGCCCCAATTCTGACGCTCTGCATGTACGCCTCCCACCCCATCTAACCCTTCCAATGCTCCTCCAGCCCCGAAGGGCTCACAACCTAGGTGTACCTGAGGCAATGGAGGGTTAAGTGGCTTGCTCAAGTATCAAAGACTTTGCTGAAATCCAGGTAGATGACATCCATCGCATGCCCCTTATCTAGTTCTCTGGTCACCCATTCAAAGAACTCAGATTTGTTTGGAATGATCGCCCTTTGGTAAAACCATCTTGCCTCGGATCATATAACCTGTTGGTTTTGAGAAAGTTCACTATTCTCTCTTTCAGGAGCGCCTCCATTACTTTTCCCGCCACTGAGGTAAGACTTACTGGCCTGTAGTTTGTCACTTCCTCCTTCTAAGCACTTTTGTGAAGAGGTACCACATCAGCCATTCTCCAGTCCTGAGGAACTTCTTCTATCTCCAAGGATCTGTTAAAAACATCCTTTAACAGCCCTGCATGAACCTCTCTGAGCAATTTTAGTATCCTGGAATGTATCCTATCTGGTCCCATGGCCTTGGCCACTTTCAGTTTTGCAAGTTGTTCTAACACATCATCTTCTTTGAATGGTGTGGTGTTTACTGCATTCCCATTTTTATATATGGGAGTCACAGGCGGTCCTTCTCCAGGATTTTCTTTAGTAAAAACATAGCAGAAGTATTTATTTAACATTTTTGCTTTTTTAATGTCACTTTCCATGAGTCTCTACCCAGCACTTCTGAGTCCTGCAATTCCACCTCTGATTTTCCTCCTCTCCCTAATATACCTGAAAAATGTTTTGTCGCCACACTTCACATCTTTAGCCATCTTTTCTTCTGCCTTTGATTTTGCTATCCTTATTTCTCTTTTTGTCTCTTTTAGTTTGATCCTGTATTCCTTTCTATGTTCCTCTATTTTCGAGCTTCTGAATTTGAGTAGCCACTTCTTTGGAGAACCAAATAGGTTTCTTTTTCCTCTTGTTTTTATTTACTTTCCTTACATATGTATCTAAGAACATAAGAACATAAGATATGCCATGCTGGGTCAGACCAAGGTCCATCAAGCCCAGTATTCTGTTTCCAACAGTGGCCAATCTAGGTCATATGTACCTAGCAGTTTCCCCAAGGGACATAGGTTCCACAATGCTTGTATTGGTTCAAGCATTGATATCCTGGGTCCCTTCTTAATAATGGTTTATGGACCTTTCCTCCAGGAACTTGTCCAAACCTTTTTTAAACCCAGCTACACTAACAGCCTTTACTACATCCTCTGGTAACAAACTCCAGAGTTTGATTACACGTTGAGTGAAAAAATATTTTCTTTTATTAGTCTTAAATAGTTTACCCTGTAGCTTCATTGCATGTCCCCTAGTCTTTCTATATTCTGATAAGGTAAACAATCGATCTACGTTTACCCGTTCCACTCCGTTCATTAATTTATAGACTTCTATCATATTTCCCCTCAGCCGTCTCTTTTCCAGGTTAAAGAGCCCTAACCTTTTTAGCCTTTCTTCATAGGAGTATCCTTCCATCCCCTTTACCATTTTGTTGGCTCTTCTCTGAACCTTTTCTAAAATCGCTATATACTTTTTAAGATACGGCGACCAGAATTGCACACAATATTCAAGGTGCGGTATCACCATGGAACGATATAGAGGCATTATAATATCTTTTGTTTTATTTTCCATTCCTTTCCTTATCATACCTAGCATTCTATTTGCTCTCTTGGCCGCTGCTGCACACTGGGCCGAGGGTTTTAACATGGTATCTACAATGACTCCTAAATCTTTTTCCTGGGTGGTGGTTCCTAATGTGGAACCTTGCATTGTGTAACCATAGTTTGGGTTGTTCTTCCCTAGGTGCATAACCTTGCACTTGTCCACATTAAATTTCATCTGCCATTTTAATGCCCAGTCTTCCAATTTATCAAGATCCTCTTGCAATTTTCCACAATCCTCTTGGGTTTTAACAACTTTAAATAGTTTTGTGTCATCTGCAAATTTGATAACCTCACTCGTTATTCCACTATCCAGGTCATTTATGAATATGTCAAAAAACAGCGGACCCAGCACAGATCCCTGGGGTACAGCACTCTTCACCTTTCTCCATTGGGAAAATTGGCCATTTAGCCCTACCCTCTGCTTTCTATCTTTTAACCAGTTCCTGATCCACAATAGTACACTGCCTCCTATCCCATGACTCTTTAGTTTTGCCAAAAGTCTCTCATGAGGGACCTTGTCAAAGGCTTTCTGAAAGTCCAGATACACAATATCAACCGACTCACCTTTGTCCACCTGATTATTCACTCCTTCAAAAAAACAAAACAGATTAGTAAGACAAGATCTTCCTTGTCTAAAGCCATGTTGGCTGTCTCCCATTAGGTCATGACTATCTACATGCTGAGTAATTTTATTCTTTATGATGGTTTCTACCATTTTTCCCGGTACTGATGTCAGGCTCACCGGTCTGTAGTTTCCCGGATCACCCCTGGAACCCTTTTTAAAAATTGGTGTTACATTGGCGATCCTCCAATCTTCAGGTATTAGAGATGATTTTAATGATAGTTCACAGATTACTAATAGCAGGTCTGCAATCTCGTATTTCAGTTCTTTCAACACCCTTGGATGTATACCATCCAGCCCAGGTGATTTGCTACTCTTTAGTTTATCTAATAGTTGTAATACATCTTCCCGATGTATCGATATTTCCTTCAATTCTTCCGCACCTTTAAATACCACTTCAGTCATAGATTACATCCCTACATCTTCCTCAGTAAAGACCAAAGCAAAGAATTCATTCAGTCTCTCCGCTATCGCCTTGTCGCCTCTTAGTGCTCCTTTAACCCCTTTATCATCTAATGGACCAACTGACTCTCTCACAGGTTTTTTGCTACGAATGTACTTGAAAAGGTCTTTACTTCACATTTTTGCTTTCGCAGCAAGCTTCTTCTCAAATTCTCCCTTTGTCTGCCTTATCAATGCCTTGCATTTGACTTGCCAGTGCTTGTGCTGTTTCCAGGTTTCATCATTTGGCTCTTTTTTCCATTTCCTGAAAGATGCTTTTTTGGCAACAACAGCCTCTCTGATCTCACCTTTAAACCATGCTGGCAGTTTTTTGGACTTCCTCCACTTTTCTTAAAGTGTGGAATACAGCTGGTCTGGGCTTCCAAGATAGTATCTTTCAACAACAGCCAAGCCTGATGTACGTCTTTAACCTTTGCAACTGCTCCTTTTAGTTTTTTCTTAACTGTTTTCCTCATTTTATCATAGTCTCCCTTTCGAAAGTTAAAAGGTAGTACTGTGGATTTCCTTACTATCCCTCCTCCACTAATTAAATCAAAGGCGATCACGCTATGATCACTATTGCCAAGTGGCCCCAACAACCTTATCTCTTGCACTAGATCTGGTGTTCCACTAAGGATTAGGTCTAATATGGCTTCCCCTCTGGTCGGTTCATGAACCAGCTGCTCCAAGAAGCAGTCATTTATTTCATCTAGGAACTTTATCTCCCTAGCATGTCCTGACGTGACACTGACCCAGTCGATACCGGGGTACTTGAAATCACCCATTATTATTACTGTGCTGTAACTTTTGTTAGCTTCCTTGATTTCTTTGAGCATTTCATCATCCATTTGGTCATTCTGGCCAGGCGCTCGATAGTACACCCCCACTGCCTTTGCCTTCCCCCTTTTACATGAAATTTCAATCCATATAGATTCTACAGCAGATTTTGTTTCCTGCAAAACTGTTTTCCCTTTTATTGCCACCTTTAGTTTAGTCCATTGCAATTCCACTTCCCTTATCCCCTCCCATCCTGCCAACTCCTCCTTCATGTACATGGCCATTTTACTGAAGTCTGTGTTTTTGAAGTCTAGGACTTTGAACTTGCTATGATTGGACTGCACCATGGCTTTTATCTCAAACCACATCATGTGACGATCGCTGCTGCTCACAGGGGCCCCCACCTGGACATTTGACACGCTATCACCGTTGGTGAGCACTAAATCCAGCATAAGAGCTTTCCCTGGTCGGTTCTATCACCATTTGTCTAAGTGATGCATCTTGGAGAGCATCCACAATTTTTTTACTTTTTTCTAGATTTGCAGAAGGAATACTCCAGTCCACATTGGGTAGATTAAAGTCATCCAATATGATCACTTCCCCCTTTGTGGCTATCTTTGCAATATCTATAATCAATTCGCTATCTATTTCTTCGATTTGAGTTGGAGGCCTGTAGGCCACACCAGTATGGATGACAGTGCCATCTCCTCTTTCCAACACAATCCAGAGCCCTTCTTCTTTTCCACATGCCCTCTGCATTTCCATAGCTATAATATTGCTTTGACATATAGTGCTACTCCTCCTCCTTTTCTACTAAATAGATTATAGTCAGCTATGGTTATATCCCATTGATGTGACTCGTTAAACCATGTTTCTGTAATGGCCACAATGTCCAAGTCCATTTCCACCATTAGCGCTTCCAGGTCAGGAACTTTGTTGGCTAATCTTTGAGCATTTGTGCTTATTGCTTTCCAGCATTTGTTGACTAGCTTGCCTGTATTTTGCATGGATTTTGTTCTACACACCTCTTCTCGCTTGTCATTGATGTGTGGTTTAAAAGTGTGGCTGTTTCCAATATTATTCTGCTTTGGCCAGGAGTGACATCCTGAACTTGTCCTTCCCCTTCCGTCACCTCCTTTCTCTAGTTTAAATGCCTGTCCACATACTGCCTGAAGTTTACACTCAGAATCCATCAGCACAGTATAGCTTCTTATTGATCCATCTGTTTCCCCAGTTGCCTATATATCTTAATCCTTCTTGTTTGCACCAGGTCTGGAGCCATGTATTAAAGCTGTTTATGGGATGCAGCCTTTCTGCCCCTTTACCAAGAACAAGTAGAACTTCTGAGAATGCTACAGTGCCAACAGTGGGCTTGAATTTCTCTCCCAGAGTCTGGAAGTCCCTTTGAACTGCAGAGGCACTGTTTCTAGCCACTGTTTGTACCCAAGTGGATGACTTCAGTTTTGGAGTGCTCACTTTCTGCACTAACTACACCAACAATTTGGTTTGTATTCTTGCCGGCTGAGGAGTCTGAGAGGCATTTGACCATCTTCTCTCCTTTGAACTGTGTTCCTAAGTTGATGCCTCTGATGATGGAATCTCCAAGTAGTAGTAGTTTTCTGTTTTGTGATTTTTTACTTCATATTTATCAGTAGATTGGGCATTGATTCTCTCATTTAAGGGCCCTTCAGTTTCCACAGATTCGGCATCCTCATTATCCAAGGCAGCGAAGGCATTATGCAGGGATATCTCTGCGTTACAGGTCGCAACCTACCAGAGCCCACTGTGATCCATTTGCTCCTGGGCAGTTTGATTCTTTGTGGGAGCAGTGGTGGATTTTGTTCAGTTTGTACTGTCACGCCCTTAGCCCCTTACCTTCGTATGGGGGGCGTGGATTTGTTTTTGTCACTGTTGTGCTTTAACTTTCTGGCCTTTTCTAACTGGATGCCTTTACATGCATTCTGGGAGAGGTAGTTCAGTTAGGTATCACTTGGGCTCAGATGGAAAAAAAACACCTTCTTTGTAGTTGGGTTTGAGTGAGTGCAATTTATTCATTAGCACAAAATAAGACACACTAGGTTCACAGATCCACCTTTTAAAGATATTTTCATCCAGGAATTCTTGCAACTTATAACAGGATAACTTGAACTGAAACAAAATAGCTTTCCTCAGCCTTAATTAGCAACACCTGCCTTCAGCAGAGCTTGCCGTGAAGATCAAAACAAACAGAAAGAAACTTTTAAACCAGGTTTCTTTTCCTTTTCAGTCCAGAGCAAATACCTGGCTATCTTGTATGCTTAACCTCAGCACTTCATTCAGATAGTCCAATTCATACAAGCAATAAAGCTCTTTTACAGATTTTCTCAGCAGTTAAACAAACCAAAAGCATTTCTTAACTTCCTTCAGTTGAAACGGCATCAAAGGAGCTCTGCACTGCTCACAGCTGTTTCTCAAAAGACAATCAGGAAGCTTCAGCTTTTTACTGCGTAACACTTTTCCTGAGCTTAGAACTTTAAACAAGCAAACACAGCTCTCAAGGCTTTGGACACTGGAGACTTCTCTTTAAGTTGACATTCCCCCTTTACCATTCTTAATTGGCAGACTGACATGCAGAGCAATCCATGTATGAGACCTCTTCCTCACAAGGTAAATCTGACTCCCCCAATTCCATGGGTTCACTCGCTAGCTCAGATTCAGATAGCTTACTTGACTGCCTTCTACTATGATTAAGGCTGTCTCTGGCAAATACGTATTGCTCCTTATTAGCCAAGCTTCTGGGACTCATACCTTGATCCAAGCCTGTAATAGCTTCACTTCTTACATGCTCTGTCCACCATCTAGCACATCCTGTTCTCCAATTAGTGCTTCTGGCTCTCACTGCTCCATTCCTTGAGTAGGCAAAACTTCTGCTCTCTCTATCCCTTTGGTTAGCAGTTGCAGCACTCTCTGGTCTCAGGAGTCCTTCCAATTCCTCTCCATGTGTCCTGCTTGTCCCTCTTCATCTTCCTCCTGCTGGACTCTCACCTCCTCCTGCTCTCTCTGACCTAACTGAGCTAAACTTAAACCCCTCAGGCCCCTGCTCCACCCTCTCCCCTCTCAGGCGAGAAAGATTAAACTCCCTCATGGCAGCTGTGTGATTAGGGGATGCAGTGACCTAAGGGTTCCTTACCCTGGGCCTGTATTCCCTATCCTTTCCACCACTAGGGGCACTCTGTTCCTCATTGTAGCCAGGAATTACTGGCTTTCTAGGAGCAAATGGAGTTTTAAGTCCTGGACCTTTTAAAATGGGTCCCTTTATTAAGGTAAATTCTCTCTTTTTACCCCACTCTTCTAGGTCATGATAAGCTTCCTTATCACAGTACCCTAGAAGAGGTGTGCGTAGTTGCAGCTAATTCTTCCCTTATTGGAGTCAATTCTTTATGCACAGCAGCTAACTTGAGGCATATAGAGCAAGTTCTTAGATTCCAAATGATTCTTCTTAGAATGAAAGCACCACAGTTATTGCACTGAATACACGAAATGCTGATTAAGTGGTCCTAGGAGAAGGAGAAAAGGTTGGTGTAACACCTAATTAAAAGGACAGATGTCAACGTATATGACGACTATATAGGCAATGCAGCTCTGGGGTGGGTGGGAACCTGGCCAGTAGGCCTTACATGAACTGAGGGCACACTCAGATATCTGATTTAAAGGCCATGCAAGGAATATAGGCAGTCAGAATATTCCTACAAATGAATGTATATCCAACAGTTAAAATCTATATTAGGAAAAAAAAGCAGGCAATAGGAAAGGCTAAAAGCTTAGCTGTGTGGAGTCTCTTGAAGCTGTGAAGACTAGAGCTGATAAGGTACTTGTGGACAGGCTGTAAGGTAATTCAATTAGCTCCACCCTGTGAGCAGGTTTGTAGCAGATAATTCAAACAATGGAAACAGAAATATTCAAACTGAATGTTTATTTCTATGTATCTGCCTACTGTGCAAAGGTTCCTGTAACTTTAAGGGTCTTTAATAATAGTTTATGGACATTTCCTCTGGGAACTTATGCAAACCTTTTTTAAACCCAGCTACATTAACAGCTTTTACTACATTCTCCGGTAATGAATTCCAGAGTTTGATTGCGCGTTGAATAAAGAAGTATTTTCTCTTATTAGTCATAAATAGATTGTATTGTAACTTCATTGCGTGTCCTCTAGTCTTTCTACTTTTTGATGGCATAAACAACTGATCTATGTTTACTCATTCCGCTCCATTCATTAATTTGTAGACCTCTATCATATCCCCCCCCCCCCCCCACAGCTGTCTCTTTTCCAAGTTGAAGAGCCCCAATCTTTTAAGCCTCTGCTCATAGAGGTATCCTTCCACCCCTTTACCATTTTTATCACTCTTTGTATCTTTTCTAATTCAGCTATATCCTTTTTAAGATATTTTGCCCAGAACTGCACACAATATTCAAGGTCGAATTGCACCATGGAATGATACAGAGGCATTATAATATCCTTTATTTTATTCTCCATTCCTTTCCTTATGATTCCTAGCATTCTATTTGTTTTCTTGGCCACCACTGCACACTGGCTGGAGGGTTTCAATGTATTATCCACAATGATGACTAAATCTTTTTCCTTGGTGATAGTTTCTAAGGTGGTACCTTGCATCATGTAACCATATTTTGGGTTGTTCTTTCCTAAGTGCTTAACTTTGCACTTGTCCACATTAAATTTCATCTGCCATTTGGACTTCCAGTCTTCCAATTTTTCAAGGTCCTCTTGAAATTTTTCACACTCCTCTTGGTTTTAATAACTTTGGATAATTTTGTGTCATCTGCAAATTTGATCACCTCACTCGTTATTCCTATTTCCAGGTCATTTATGAAAATGTTAAAAAGCAGTGGGCCCAGCTTAGAACCCTGGGGTACTCCATTGTTCACTACTCTCTGCTTTCTTTCTTTTAACCAGTTCCTGATCCACAATACTACACTACCTCCAATCCCATGACTTTTTAATTTTGCCAGTTGTCTCTCATGAGGGATCTTGTCAAAGGCTTTCTGAAAATCCAGATACACTATAATCAACTGGCTCACCTTTGTTTACCTGTTCATTCACACCTTCAAAAAATATAACATATTAGTAAGACAAGACTTTCCTTGGCCAAATCCATGTTGACTTTCTCCCATTAAACCATGGCTATCTAAATGTTCAATAATTTTATTCTTTATAATGGCTTCTACCATTTTGCCTGGTACTGATGTCAGACTCATCATTCTGTAGTTTCCTGGATCACCCCTAGAAATCTTTTTAAAAATTGGAGTTACATTGACTGCTCTCCAGTTCTCAGATACTAGAGATGATTTTAATGATAGTTCACAGATTACCAATAGTAGGTCTGCAATCTCATATTTCAGTTCTTTCAACACTCTTGGATGTATACCATCCAGTCCAGATGATTTGCTATTCTTCAGTTTATCAAACAGTTGTAATACATCTTCCCGGTTTATCAATATTTCTTTCAATTATTCTGCTACATAACCTTTATATATCATTTCAGACATGGGTAATTTTCCTATATCTTCTTCAGTAAAGAACAAAGCAAAGCATTCATTCATTCTCTCTGCTATGGCCTTGTCCTTCCTTGGTGCCCCTTTTACTACTCTATCATCCAATATTCCAACTGACTCTGTCACAGGTTTTTTGCTTGAAAAAGCTTTCATTATGTATTTTTGCTTCTATGGTAAGCTTCTTTTCAAATTTTCTCTTTGCCTTGCATCTAACTTGCCAATGCTTATGTTGTTTCTGGTATTCATCATTAGGCTCCTTTTTCCATTTCCTGAAGAATGCTTTTGTGGCAACAGCCTCTCTGACCTCACCTACTTTGTTTAAAGCATCTGGTCTGGCCTTCCAAGATAGTACTTTTAAACAACATCCATGCTTGATGTAAATCTTCAAGCTCTTAAGCTGCTCCTTTTAGCTTTTTCTTATTTTCCTAATTTTATCATAGTCTTCCTTTTGAACATTAAAATGTAGTACTTTGGATTTCCTTGCCATCTTTCATCCATTTATTAAATCAAATGCAATCATGCTATGGTCACTATTGCCAAGTGGCTCCAAAACCCTTATCTCTTGCACCAGATCCTTTGTTCCACTAAGGACTAGGTCCAGAATAGCTTCCCTTCTTGTCAGTTCATGATCCGGCTGCTCCAAGAAGCAGTCATTTATTTCATCTAGAAACTTTATCTCTCTAGCATGTCCTTCTGCAAGACTGACCCAGTCAATTCAGAGTAATTTAAATCACCCATTATTATTGTGTTGTAACTTTTGTTAGCTTCCATGATTTCTTTTAGCAAGTCATCTTCCATCTCTTTATTCTGGCCAGGCGGATGGTAGTTCACCCCACAGCCATCAACTTCCCCTTTTTACATGGAATTTCTATCCATATAGATTCTATAGTGTATTTTGTTTCCTGCAAAACTTTTAATCCTGTGTGAATCAATGCCCTCTCTAGCATAGAGTTGACCCCTCCACCAATTTGATCTACTCTATCATTGCGATATAGTTTGTACCCAGTGTACCACTGGTTGTCCTCCTTCCACCAGGTCTCTGAAATGCCAATCATATCTAACCTTTCATTTAGTGCTTTATATTCTAGCTCTCCCATCTTATTTTTCAGACTTCTAGCATTTGCATACAGGTTTTAATCTGGTTATTAGTTGATAGGTATAATTTGGAATCTTTCGGCTCTATACTGAAGAACATCTGGGTTACTTTTATCTTTGCTGGAACCTCTCTGTCAGGATGCCCTAACTTCTCTCTTTTGCTAGTATCCTTCAAGGATACATCCTTCCGAACCATATACTCCTGGGGGACTGCTGGCTTTCCCCTATTATCTAATTTTAAAACTATTCTATCTCCTTTTTAACCAGCAGCCTGGTTCCATCCTGGTTAAGGTGGAGCCCATCCCTTTGGAAGAGCCCTTCCCTTCCCTTCTCCAGAATGCTGCCCAGTTCCTAACAAATCCAAAACCTTCTTCTTTGCATGGTCTCATTCATGTATTGAGACTCCGGAGCTCTGCCTGCCTTTTTGGTCCTGCACGTGGAACGGGAAGCATTTTGGAGAATGTTACCCAGGAAGTTCGGGATTTCAACTTCCTTCGTAAAGGCTAAATTTGGCCTCCAGAACCTCTCTCCCACACTTTCGTATGTCATTGGTGCCAATATGTACCAACACAGCAGACTCCTCCCCAGCACTATGTAAAACCTTGTGTAGGTGACGCATGAGGTCTGCTACTTTTGCTCCAGGCAGGAATCTTACCAGATGTTTCCTCGCATCCACCAGCCACTTTTCTGATAAGGTTCTCAATATTCGTCAGCTTTTTCCTTCATGTCCCTCCCCTCTCTCTCCCCCTCCCCCTCTTTCCCCAGTTCCGTCTGTTTCTTTGTCTCCATCGTCTATCCCCCCTCTCTCACACTGTTGGTCTGTCTTTCATCCTATTACCCTCTCTGAGCTGTCCCACGTTCTTTCTACAGCTCGGAAAACCACCTGTCTCTCTGATCCTATCCCTTCGCAATGGCTTTCTGAACCTTCTCTGGCTTTGCTTCCTTTAGTTCTTTCTCTTTTCAATACCTGTTTGTCTTCTGGATCTTTCCCCTCACCTTGGAAACATGCTTTGATCCGCCCTCTCCTGAGAAAACCCTCTCTAGATCCCTCCACCTTGTCTAATTGGCGTCCTGTCTCTAATCTTCCTTTTCTTTCTAAGCTTCTTGAACGTTTGGTCTATTCTCAACTTTCTGCACATTTAGAGGATTCTTTGGTTCTTCACCCCCGTCAATCCGGTTTTCGTCCTGGGCATAGCACTGAATCTATTCTTATATCTTTTCTTAATGAGTTGCACGTCGCTCACGACAGGGGTTCTATTTCCATTGCTGTTGCACTTGATCTTTCTGCGGCTTTCGATGTTGTTGACCATCGCACTCTTCTTCTTCGTCTCAGCTCTATTGGTCTTTCTGCGTCAGTTCTCCATTGGTTTCATTCCTTTCTCTGTGATCGTTCTTTTTTCCGTTCTTATTGGTTCCGACTCTTCTCCCCCCTTGCCTCTTCACTGCGGTGTCCCTCAAGGTTCTGTCTTGTCTCCCTTGCTGTTCAATATTTTCCTGGCCCCTCTTGCTCTGCTCATACAGCAGCACGGCATCTCGGCATACTTTTATGCCGATGATATTCTTCTCCTTTTTCACACCTGTTCACTCTCTCCAGATATTGGTCCTCTTGATGCTTGTCTTTCTTCAGTTTCTGCCTGGTTTGCGGACAACTTTTTACACATTAACTTGGCTAAGACTTCGGCGATCTGGTTCACTGCAGGTGCCCCCATTCCCTCTTTGTCTCCTTCTCTTTCTGCTGGGCCTATCCCCTTGGTCACCTCTCTGCGTTATCTTGGGGTTACGTTGGATCCTGCATTAACTTTCAGGGACCATATCTCTTCCGTGGTGCAACGTTCTTTTCACACTTTACGCCAACTTCGAGCAATTCGGCCTTTTCTATCCCCCTCTTCTATGACTACACTTCTTCTTGCTTTGGTGGTTTCCCGTTTGGACTATTGTAACGCATCTTTAGCCGGTCTTCCACTTACTCAGCTTCGTCGTCTTCAATTAGTACACCACACTGCCGCCCGTCTTCTGACTCACTCTCCTCGATCAGCGCACGTCACCCCTTTGCTTCTTCGTCTACACTGGTTACCTGTCCCTTTTCGCATTCAGTATAAAATTCTGATTTTCGTGCACCGGTCTTTGCATACAGGTATTCCACTCTATCTCTCTGATCTGGTCCATTTTTCTTGTCCTCCCAGAGTGCTTCGATCTCTCCATCTAAACCGTCTTTTTCTACCACCTCCTTCCCAGGCTCATCTCGAATCCACACGCTCTTCTGCCTTCTTTTTCCTTGGTCCCCATCTTTGGAATTCACTGCCACTTTCGCTATGATTGGAATCTTCCTTCTCTGCTTTCAAAGCCTGTCTCAAGACCTACCTTTTCTGCACAGCTTTTGACCTCCCTTTCCCCCCTCCCCCTGTGACTGTATGATTGTTTGTCTGGGTTTTTTTTTTTTTTTTTATCTCTCCTTTACTTTTTCTATATTTTATCTCAGCACTGTCCTTTACTCTACTTAAATGGCGTTCCTTTCTGTTTCCTTCCCAGTAGCTCCGTTTTGTTTTTATTGTGAACCGCTGTATGCCAATTTGGTTTAAGCGGTATATTAAATTTTAAATAAAGATAAAGATAAAGATAAAGCCACCCAGCTGTCTACATGCCTAATGATCAAATCGCCAAGTGTAACAACTGTCCTAACCCTTCTCTCATTGGTACAAGGTCCTGGGGAAACCTCCTCAGTATGAGAAGGTTTTACATCTCCTGGCGGGCAGTCCTAGCTACAGGATCACTTCATGCCACACCAAGGTGATGTTCTCCTTTCATGTGACCTCTCTCTTCCATGGCAACTGAGAGGCTGCCATATTGGCAGTGTGACTTCAGTATTACGTCTCTATGGGTCTCATCTATGTATATCTTTGTCTTCATTATGTCCTCCAACTCTACTACTCTAGCATCCAGAGACTGGACTCATTTCCTGAGGGCAAACAGCTTCTTGCACCTAGTGCACATGTAAGACACCTCACCAACAAGAAGAAATTCATACATGTGACACTCAATGCAAAAGACTGGATAGCCCCCATCTTGCTGCTGGACTGTTGTCTGCATCTTAGTTTTAAGGTTTTATTTAGCTATTTAAGTTGTTTAATTAAAGTTGCTAGGGATACTTATATTGATACAACTATACCAATTACCTGTAAGGGACTTTGTTCACCTCAAGATTAATTAACTTTAGGGCCTTAATCTATTCCTGGTGATGATAACCAGCTGAACCTAAAAGTGACTTTGACCATCCTTCCCCTTTTAATATGTTTAAGAGTCTATAAAGCTAAGATTATGCCTAGGGTGGACTGGAGTCAGGGTGGGTGGGAAGGAACTGACACTTAGCAAAGGCTGTCTTGCTACACACGTCCCAGAACTGTGCTTCTAAGATAATCTGTTAACAATTTCCTGGGTGATTCACACAGCACTTGGTTTGATAGAGGGAGCCTTTCAAATTGCCCCTTTGACCTTTTGCTTGGCTTTAACATCTATTTGAAACAAATTCAGAGATCTCTTGCCTCCTAAGTGGAAGGCCTCTTTGTAAAGGTATCTAGAAACAATGGGCCCTGCTGTCAGTGGGAGCGAGAGGGAGCTCCTCTTTGCTCTGACCCACCTCACCTGGACTTTAAATTTAAACATGCTCAGGATGCAGGAAGATCAACTGCCAGCGGGAGCAAAAGGGAACTCCTCCCTGCTCCGACCCACCTCACCTGGACTTTAAATTTAAACATGCTCATGACACACCCGTGCCTGTGGGCTTCACCATAGGGGCCTTTGGTGTAGCTCTTCGCGTGGAACTAGGCAGAGAGTTTGGTGTTTAAAATTGTTAAAGCTGTGATCAGTAGGAGGGTTCAAGTTGGCAATGGAGTAGCTCATTTTGGTGTTTGCTCCCCACTGACCATTTTTCCTTGATGCCTAAAAGGAAGGCTAAAGGCAAGGGAAGTATCCCCTCCATGCCTGCCATAGTATCGGTGGAACAGCACACCATAGACGACTTCACACAGGTGAAGCATTTGGGCGAACCTGTCATCGGGACAGAGGAGAACCCCGACTTGGGTAGCGATGTTTTGCTGAGCCTGGCTGGCCCATCCACTCCTCCTGTACCTGGGATAACTGAGTGCAGCGATCTGATGTTGGAATAGATGCCGGAATTCAGCGTACCTCAGCTTCGGTGTTGGTTTTGTCAGTGGCTGAAGGTAATTGGACAAGCAATCTCCAGGAAGGGGGTTTATTCCTTGCTCGAGAGAGTGTGGCAATATAGGAACTTCCTCCGTTTGCACGACCTAAGGAGATGACCATGGACTCCATTTGGAACACGACACAATCTCTTTATCAGGTATATTCTGGCATGTTGCAGGCTTCAGCTTTGTATTCACCTAGATTGGAGAGTCTGGAGAAAAAGGTGCACCACCAGCAAGAACAACTGGCTGGACTCAAGGTTAAAATTAAACATTTACAGGAACAGTGAGGGATCCTAGTCCAGGATACAATTGGTTTTTCAACGTAAAATAGAAAATGTGGAAAACCAACAGAGAAGTTTAAATCTTCATTTATTGAATTTTCCAAGGGTTTCATTGTGTTCTTCTAGGGACATGTTTATTCGGTTCCTTAAGGATTTATTTAATTATCCTGGGATCCCTCCACTTCAAAAGATTTATTTCCTCCCCTTAACATTTACTAAAGATGCTTTGCAGAAAGCTCACACTTCCCTGGTGAAGGTTTCTTCTGACTCCTTGGACTTGGGGAACCTGTCTGAATTGTTAGAGCAGGCCACCGAGGCGGTTGAAACTAGGGCTACATTGTTGGTATCTTTTGTATTTCTTCAGGATAAGGAAATACAAAATTACATTTGTATTTTAAAAAATCTGATGTTTCCTTTTCGGGGGGTAGCATACAGATCTTCCCAGATATGTCCAGATGGACACAGGCCAAGAGGAAAACGTTTTTGGAATATCACGCTGAAGCTTTGACTTTGGGCACAAGTTTCCAATTGAGATTTCCCTGTAAATGTGTACTTATCATTATGTTTATGTTTATTCAGGTATTTGATATACCGCCCCCCATTACATCGGGACAGTTTACAATGTTACAAAAACAGCAGGAGCGGGAAAAGAAAAGGAACTACAATTCATATATAGGAAAGAGGGAGAAGAAAGAACATTCAATCATTCCAGACATACTTAGGAGAGGTGGGCAAAACGGAAGGTTGGTGGGTCATGGGGGAAGGTTAAAAGCAGAGGAAAAGAGGTGAGTTTTAGGAGAGAGCGAAACTTGTGGTAGGACTCCTCTAAGTGCAGAGCAGTGGGAAGGGAGTTCCATAGGGAAGGGCCAAGGTTAAAAAAAGCTGATTGACGGGTAGATTGTAGGTGTGCGTGGGTTGGGGAGGGTAGGTGGAGGCGGTTGACGTGGACCGAGCAGAGACTGCGGGAGGGAGTGTGAAACACCAAAATATCAGCCAAATACTGGGGTTTACAGGCGTAGATAGCTCGGTGTACCAGTGTAAGAACCTTAAATCTAATCCGAAAGTCCAACGGAAGCCAGTGGAGGTGGTGAAGAATAGGAGTGATATGATCACAGGAAGAGGCATGAGATATAAGTCGGGCTGCAGTATCCTGTATTAATTGGAGAATTAGACTTTTCATTTCTTCGAGCCTTCTCAGTTATGTTTCTTTTTGGATGCTAAATGATTGTGAGGCTACCCTGTGGTATTAATGTGGGCTTAATAGGTGTGCTTCACTGTACATCCTACTCTTTTCTTCTTTCTTTGTTATTTCTTTTTTCTTTTACTGTTCTCCCATGGTGTTTGTAATTCTTGAATCCTCCTTCCTTTCAGAATTGTGGACTATTAGCATTTTATCATGTTCTGCCTATGTACTTCTTATTTCCTGGAATTGTGGGTTGCATGATGGAATGTGATATTGTGGATTCAAAGTTTCCTTGATTTAATGCAAAAATTCAATAAATATAAAATTATAAAAAAGAAACAATGGACCTGATATTGAACTGGGCGGTTCTCTGCGCCGCATCGGCACATAGCCTGCCCCCTCCCGCCTAACCCGGATTTTCCATGTTCCATGCTGGGGTCATAAGTGGCCTGGCATCGAAAATCCAGGTATTGCCACACAGCTAGGAGGCCACAGGAGCTACCCAATGCTACACGGTTAGCTGCAGCGCCTTACAAATAGGCAAGAAGTTTTCCTCGCTGATCTTTAAGGCACAGAGCACTAAGCGCGTAGCATTGAAAATTGGTGCTACACAGGTAGCGCCATAACCCGCCTCAGCACTGCCCCGGAATTCGCCTGACATGCCCCGACGCTAACCGCATAGCATTGGGGCGCGTAAGGGACAGACCAGGAAATTTTTGACTATGTAAATGCCTTCGAAAATTGGGCCCAATGTGTTTCTTTGAACTCAAAGACTATTTTACTGTATTCTTCCTTCTATGCTAAGATATAGCCTGATTTGATTGAAATTAAAAGCTCTCCGCTGATACTAGGCCCTGACAGATTTAGACTTAAACTAAAAGCTCTCTGCTGATATTAGGCCCTGACTGACTTTTGAATTTCAACTAAAAGCTCTCTTCTGGTTTTAAAAGTATAAAATTGCCCATTGCATGTGCATAAATTTAGAGGCAATGCGATAAGAGGCATTCCTGGGGGTACGACTGGGGAAAGTTTCTTGCTTATACACTACCAGTGGGGATATTCAGCGGCAGCGCCTAGCACTTGTGACGTGACTAGCCATCACTACTGAAGTTTAACTCTGGATATTCAGTACAGAACATAGAAGCTCGTCAAGCAGAGGCGATATAGCCCGGTTAGCTTTCGCGGCTAAACTAAGGCTAGCATTTGCTGCGCCTTTCTTTACCAGTGTGTCGCTAACCAAGCAGCGGCTCAATATTGCCACTGCCCAGTTAGTGATAGGTGCCACCCTGAAAGGCTCCTGACATGCCCTAGTGCAGCAGCGGCACCTGCGGATATTCGGTGGCACTATCCAGCTCAGTGGCATTTACACGGTTTGCAGGCTGCAAATAGTGTAAATGCCTGATAACATCCCCCCTACATACATATGTGCGTACAATAAACAAGAAATTTGTGCATACCAAAGAGCAGGTATAAATGTGTGTGTGTATGTGTGTGTGTGTGCACTTGGCTACCGCGCCTAATATTACGTATCATATTATAGTGCTACCAGCATATGCAATGCTGAACACATGCATGTGAAAGACAGTCCCTGCTCGATAGAGCTCGCAGTCTATACAACACCGACAAATACAACAGAGGAGTACAGTAGAACTAAGGGGAAATGGTTATTACACACATGGGTGGTAAACAGGAGAATAAGAGAGTCAGATTTCAAAATTACCATGGTGTAAATTTGTAAGGGAAAAGCTTGCATCTACTTTCCTTTGGAAAAAAAACCACTGGTATGATTTACGTGCATATCTGCAACACATATTAGGCATCCTGTTATAAAATCGTCCTCCACCTCTGTGAAAGGCAAATCTGTGCATGCAGTTTGCCTTCAAATATTGAGAATCTGAACTACAAAATCTACAAAACAATGTCATGAATTTTTCATGAGTGCAGATTGCAGCGAGAATAACTCAAAAGCAAAGGGAAAGAGGAGACGGCGTGACAAGGCAGAGATTGAGAAAGCACACATTGGCCACCTTCCTATACAGACCATGAATTTTGAAACTGATGTTTAATGATCATATATCTAAAAAATGATTAATGATGACACTGTAAGTCAATTTCTTGATCCCTACTGCAGAAGATATAGTCAAAATAGCAGCTTAAAAATGAAACTGATTTGAGCTCAGATGTATTTTTCATGACATGCTTTTAGGATTTATATCTATTAAACATCAATAGAACTGGGTTATGAAAACAGTACATGGGCCTGCTTAGTAATCTGTGGATAGCAGGCTGGCAGATTCTCAAGGAACCAATAATTAAGCATAAAATTGGTCCTGACTGCTCTTTCTTCACTGGGAGAGATGTACAACAGTCAGTGGCTCTGGCTGGGACCTTAGCCAGTCTCCAGCATCACTGAGTCATTCAGTAATTAAAATCAAAATGAGTGTCAGAGAGCAGAATGCACATAACAGAAAAACCTAGAATTAATTTTAGCTCATTTTTAAAATTTCTTGTGTTTCTGTCTTAAAATTTCCATTGACTAGAAGGCTGTACTGAGGGGTGGAAGCGGGAGATGGAAGGTAAAAAAACCCCCACAATGCGGCGCCAGTGTGTGTAGGTAAGTGCTGCATCGCGGTATGAGAGCCATTGCTGCTGCTGGGGCAGGGGGACGACAGGAGGCCCGCCTAGGCCTCTTCCAATCATTGCAGCAGCCCTGGCAGTTACACCAGATGTAAATAGTACAGATTTGTTCAGGTCTTAAGCTGTCAGCATATGTCATTACACTTGAATGAAATGGGATGGGGAAATAAATCAAAGTGATGAGACACTGAGACTTTACAGTTCAAAGGCCTATATCTGATAATGGATAAGAAAGCCAGTTTATGGGAATTTTATAATTCTTTTAATTTGTATTGAGTCCTATTCTGAACGGGGTCCGTCTGGTCCATTTGGACGTCCAAAATCTGGACGGCCCGGATCTGCACCTGATTCTGCACCCACGGGAGCTCTCGTGGGAGCAGAGGGCCGGATGAGCCAGCTGTGCCCCAATTCTGAGGACCTAGATGTACAACACCCCGTCCAATCCACCAAATGCCTCTGTATGGAGCCACAGTGCCGCAGCATCCCATCGCCATGGCACTGGGACACCATGCAGGAGCCCGGATTCCCCGCTGCACATCCAACGTGCTGTTCCCCGCTGCCTGACCCTTGGAAGGGGCTGCCAAGGCCGGAACCAGACAGTGGGGAACCCCCTGCCCCTGCTTGCCGGGTCCCTCCATTAGTCGCCGCAAACCTCAGAGGAACGTATTCCACTTCCAAGATGGTATAAGTTCCCTGTGCATCCTTGATCCCCCAGACGAACAAGGCTACAACTGGAATTGCCTCATCCCTGCTCCGCCTACTCCCCGTCCTGTCTCTGCCCACTCCTGCCCCCGTCTAGAGCTCCCCGCACAAAGATCTTGTACATTCAGGGAGCTCTATGGCCTGAATCGGGTCCCTGTGAATAGTGGGGATTGAATGTCCATACCAGATGTTCATCCCCACTATTCGCAGGGCAGAATAACCCCCATTGTGTTTATAATGGTATATGATATGTTTTTGCTTATGCAACCCATTTTATTTGATTTTGCATTACTTTTACTCAACGGGGGTCTAACGTATTGCACCTAATGTGCTAATCTCTCCAAAACCATGGCACATTGACAAGCCTCCTCATAGGAGGCTTGTCAACAAACTCAGTAGCTTGGGGATGGGTCCCAAGATGGTAAACTGGATTAGAAATTGGTTGACTGACAGACGACAGAAGGTGATTGTACATGGAGCTCACTCGGATGAAAGGAAGGTGATTAGTGGGGTGCCCCAGGGTTCGGTCCTGGGCCCGGCACTGTTCAATGTATTTGTGAGTGATATTGCTGAAGGACTGAATGGAAAAGTCTGTCTTTTTGCAGACGACACAAAAATTTGCAACAGAGTGGACTCCCCCGAGGGAGTGGTTAACATGAGGAAAGATCTACAAAAGCTGGAAGACTGGTCTAATGCTTGGCAACTACGATTTAATGCGAAAAAGTGCACTGTCATGCACTTGGGTAGCAGAAATCCAAGGGAAATTTACGCGATAGGGGGCGAGAGGTTGGTATGCAAGGTTCAGGAGAAAGACCTTGGTGTGATTATCTCTGATGATCTCAAGGTGGCAAAACAGTGCGACAAGGCAGTGGCAAAAGCCAGGAGGATGTTGGGCTGCATACAAAGAGGGATTACCAGCAGAAAGGAAGAGGTACTTATGCCACTGTATAAGTCACTGGTGAGGCCTCACTTGGAATACTGTGTTCAGTTTTGGAGGCCATATCTTGCAAAAGATGTAAAAAGACTGGAAACTGTTCAGAGGAAAGCGACCAAAATGATTTGGAGCCTGCGTCAGAAGCCTTATGAGAAGAGACTTGAAGACCTAAATATGTACACTTTGGAGGAGAGGAGGGACAGGGGAGATATGATTCAGACCTTTAAATACTTAAAGAGAAATGATGAACAAACAAACCTCTTCCAAAGATGGGGAAGCTGTAAAACTAGAGGGCATAACATGAAGCTGCAAGGGGGTAAATTGAAAGGCAATGTCAGGAAATATTTTTTCACTGAAAGGGTGGTGGATGCTTGGAATGCCCTCCCGATGGAAGTGGTGGAGGCAAACACGGTGACGGAATTCAAAAAGGCATGGGACAAACACAGAGGATCCCTTTACAGCAATAGGATAAAAACAAAATAAATGGTACCATCTAACTTCTGAACCATATAACGTCTCAACAAATATATAATGTCTCAACAAATAGGGGTGTCCTACCTGGAGTGGTGGGTTTACCCCTAAACAAAGACATGGGGAGGGGTGGCCTGCACAGAGTGACAGGTGCACCTACTCTTGCCTCTGGCTGGGCAGACTAGATGGACCATGCTGGTCTTTATCTGCTGTCATTTACTATGTTACTATATTAGGGGTAGCACTGCCGCGTTAACTGCCAAGAGTGTGGAAAGCATGTTTCCGGTAGTTAATGTCGAGCCCTCTGCCCTAATGCAGCCTACAAATAGTGCAAATACGCTTAGCTCCACCTAGTGAGGTGGTATTAGGTGAACCCACGCCAATTGCAAGGGTCGCAATTAGCATGAGATGTTTAGCTGACACTAACTGCAGTGCCCACCATGCCCACTCTCCACCCCAACCCACCCCCCCTTACCATCCCAATGCGCCATTCACAGAATGGAAATTGGCCTGGCGATCTGCCATGGTCCAGCGCAGGCCTTCAGTGTGTGCCAGAAAATACGTTTACAGCAAGCGCCCTTTAGTAAACGCCCCCCCCCCCCCATTGTATTTAATGAGATCAAATTTTCTCCATTTGAAATATATTCCTTGCTTAGAGTTTTGTAAAAGAAGGTTACAAAGGTTTTAAATGAATAAATAAAATAATTGAATTGTACAATGAAATAATGTTTAGGAGAAGGCAAAAGATAGTTTTCATGGGATTTTGCTATTTTTTTATGTGAACATTTTTTGCACCGAAATTGATGGTGAAAATTTTCACAATCACGAAAACATTTAGGAACATGTTTGCTAAGCTGCTCCAAACATTCATGTGCGGTTTGCCAAATATTAAGTGTGCTACGCTGTTAGAAGCTCGATTCATGTTTTGGACGTCTGAAAATGGGCATTCAGATGTGCAAATCACTGAGACATCCCCGGAGTCATTTTACAAGATGGTTGTAGAGACATTCTCGGTGTGGGGATGTCCATCTAGGATGGGGGCATGGCAAGGGCATGTCTGGAGTGTTCCAAAGACATTAAACGAGTGTGTCCAATTTCAGAAATGGCCAGCATGTTTCCACCCTCATCCAAGTCTATAAGTTATTGTTTAAATTTGCAAGTTCTTTTGTAAACATTAAGTTATTGTAAACCGCCTTAATTAAATGAAAAGGTGGTATATAAAAATTTGTTAAGTAAATAAATACCCACTCCAGGGCACAAATAGATATCTAAAAAGTGCTCATTTTGCCAGTACAACATCCGGAGGGTCTAGAAGAGATGGTGCTCTAATATCCCCAGCCATAACGACAATTGAAAGGTGTTGACATGTTGCCAAACGTATCTGCTAGTAGAATGGCAGGATGGGACATGTCCCTGACTGGAACACTATTGTGAGGACATCTACGTTGCCGTCCCTAATGACGTCCATATCTAGTACTTCCATATTTCTGAAACTGTGCCTGAACTTGGATGCACTGGCCTTTTTATGAAATGTTTTCACTTGAATGTCCCAGATTGCCCCTGGAAGTCATTTCTAAAATGTGTCTTCATGTGTGAGCTCTGTGCTAAAAATTCGATGCTGACAGGTGAGCACACAGTCGGGCAGGGGCAGGAAAGGTTTGGGATGGAAAGCGGGCCTTGACAGTGCATTATGGTTAGTGCAGGTGTTGATCATTAAAGTGGCCATTAGCATGGGTGCACCTAATTCCACTTCAGGGGGTGACGCTAAGTGCACCCATGTGACGGTTAGTGCAATGCAGCATGTAACCAACATGCCAACAGCAGCGAGACAGGCACTCTGCCCCTCCCCCCAAACGTAACTGCAGGTCTCCATCCTAGTTTTGCAGTATGAACATGTGCTAGCAACATTCCCTTTATAATCATGAAGTAAAAAATAAATTAAGAAAAGGACTTTCATATATCGCTTTAATCAGCGTACAGATATAAAGATATCCTGACATCAATCAAAGGAAGTTATTCCTCGGTCATGGTTAAAGGTTACTCATAGAGAAATAAAAGAAAGAAACAAATGTTTTCTGACATAAATATATCTGACAAGGTCGGTAAGAAATGCATCTAACTAAAACATGTTCCTTCTGCCATGATGACGCTGATAATTTATTGTTTTCAACTCCGCTTCACAGAAGCCTTATACTACGTAGACACTGGGCTCTTTCAGAGAGATGGAAAACAAGAAAGATCAAAGTATTTTTAACACGTTGCAGCTAAACAAAAAAAAAAACACATAAGCTTCTCTTAACACCTGAATTTCCCATCTAAAATCAGAGGTGTGATCAAGTCTAATTGCCAACATAATGATGTCTAAGCCTAGGAGAAAATAGAAAGTACTTTCTCTAGAACCGATGTGAGGCTAACTGGTCTGGCACACTGGGGAACAGGGGACAAAAGCAAGCAAATAACATACAAATATAAATCCTTCAAAAGTATAAATAAGAAAAGATAAGCTAAACTCCTCCTTGCTTTTCTGTTGCATTTCAGTCTTCAACTTCTGACAGTTCGCTTTCCTTCCAATGCAACTGCCGTAACTACTTCCCAACTCCCAGTCCACTCCCAGCTCTAGTTCCTCTGTGGAAATATCTAAGCGCAATGGTTTCATGCTTGTGTCATTTTGATATCGAAAAAGAAGGGTCAATAAAAAGGTTCTTGATGAGACTTTTTTATTAGACTATCTCAATACATCTGTCATTAACTTTTGAGAGTCATCCTGCCTTCTTTAGCCTGATTTATTTATTTAAAAACTCTATAAACCGTGGGTCTGATATTCAAAGGGATTAACATACTTAGCAGACCTGCTAACCATGTTAATCCCTCTATCCCCAAGTGCTGCTGCTGCACCCCCTGATGCTAATCGGTTAGCATCGGGCTATTCTGAGGGAGGCCCATGGCCATAACTGAGCAGCGGTGATATTCACCTGCTGCCTGGTTAAGTCAAGACAATGAAAGTAAGGTGCAGCAAAAGCTGGCCTAACGTTCACCGTGGAAGCTAATTGTGCAGCGGCTGAATATTGCCACTGCACAGTTGACTTCCTGCCAATCTGGGTTTAAATTACAGCAGTGGCAGCTAGCTGCATTAGGAGGGCTAGCTGCCACCACTCAGGGGCGGTTCATTCATTAGGCCATCTGAGGCGATCGCCTCAGGCGGCACTCCGATGGGGGCGGCACGCCCAACGCCAGCAGCACTCTGGAACTGTTTTTAATTTTAGATTTTACAGCCTCTGGCCTGCCTCTGATTTCCTGTGCAGGAAGGCAGAGGCGGCATTTAATTTTAGATTTTGCCGCCTCTGCCCTCCCTCTGCCTTCCCGCCACTTTTTTTTTTCTTGCAAGCATTTCTTGACGAAAAAAAAACACAGTGGGAAGGGAGAGGCAGGGCAGAGGCAGCAAAATCTAAAATTAAAACAGCCGGAGTGCCCCCGCCACCGCCGGATGAGAGGTGTAGGTGGACGGAATTGGGACAGGAGGTGGACAACAAGGAGAGACAATGGTGAGTGAAAAGGGGGACAAATGGGGAGACAGGGGACATGCTGGACAAAGGGGGAGATGGGACATGATGCTGGACAAAGGGGGAGACAGAGGGATAAGTAGTAGACAAAGGGGAGAGACAGAGGACATGATGCTGGACAAAGGGGGAGATAGGTGGGCAAATGCTGGACAAAGGGGAGAGACAGGGGGACATACTGGACAGACAGGGGAGAAATGTTGGACAAGGGGAGAGACAGTGCGGGTTAGGATTATAATGGTCTGATGAGGGGGCTAGCACTGGTAATGGGCAGATCAGGGAGGAGGCTAGGATTGGTAATGGTTTGATTAGGGAAGGCTAGGACTGGGAATGGACTGATCAAGGGGGGGGGGCTGGGATTGGTAATGGGCTCATTAGTGGGGCTAGCACTAGTAATGGGCTGAGGGGGGACTAGCACTGGAAATGAGCTGATTAGGGGAGGCTAGGACTGGTAATGGTCTGATGGAGTGCGGTAGGACTGGTAATGGACTGATGGGCTAGCATTGGAAGTGAGCTGATCGGGGGGGGGGGGGCTAGGACTGGAAATGAGCTGATTAGGGGAGGCTAGGACTGGTAATGAGCTGATGGGGGTTAGGACTGGTAATGGGCTGATTAGGGGAGCCTAGCACTGGTAATGGGGTTGAGGGGGGACTAGCACTGGAAGCAAGCTGATTGAGGGGCTTCGACTGAGAATAGGCTGATGGTAGGGAGGGGAGGATAGAGCTGCTGGCCCTGGAAGAAAACTGGGGGCTAAGGCTACAAATGGGCTGATGTGAGGGGAAGGGAGAATGGAACTGGAAGGGAGTGGATCTGAGAGGGGATGCCATGGTTTTTGGACTAGAAGGGACTGGTCAGTGGGGAAGGAGGGGGACTGGAAGGGAATGGACACCAGTGGCAGTCATGGGAATGCAAGTTGACATTGGAAGGTACTGGGAGGGAGGACTGGAAAGGGGATGATACTGGGAAGGGTTACTGGGACTGGAAATAGGCTGATGGAAAGAAGTGAAGAAAACAAAAGAAGAGATAAGAAATGGCAGATGGACCATAGACCACAGAAAGAGAGCTAAGAGGAGACAGGAAAGCAGAAGCCTCAGATCGGGACCAGCTTGATCAGAGAATACATTGGTCAGACAACAAAGGTAGAAAATATAATTTTATTTCATTTTAGTGATTGGACTTTGTGTTATCTTTATATTTTATACTGTATGGGGGAACTGCCTGTTTATCTGATGTTGCACTTTTGAGGAGTCTGGCTTCTTGGGGTTTCAGTTTAAATTTTGTCTACATATTTTTATTTTTACCTTAGATTGTAAGTCACTTATTCTGTACTTGGTGAGGGTCTGTGTTCTGAGTGTGTGACTGTGCCCAGGTGTTCTGTTAACAGAGTTGGTACATAAAGGTCTATACTGTACTATTGTAATTTAACATGTTCAGCTTTTCAAATAGGTGTATGGATGTTCCAGGGCCCACTGTAGTATTTACAGTGATGCTTTTTTTGGTGGGCTCCTTATGTGAGTTTTGGAAGTTGGTGCTGATATGACATGGTATGGTAGATTTGCTCTATAGATACTCAATGACTTTGTTGTAGGGTTTTGTATTAGTTCACAATATGCCTGGTCCTGGAGAATGTTTGTTGCTGTTAGTGAGATGATCAGAATCAGATTTTTTTTGTTTTAAGACATTGAGTTCTGTGGGTGACTGTCCTGGTTCTGCTCTGCACCCACTGTTGAAGGGGATTCTGTGGATGCAAAATATATGTTGAAAAAGAAAAAGCAATAACCATAACGCAGTTTATAACAACAAAATAAAAATGAGTTATAATTTTGTTTTATAAACTGTGCTGTGGTTCTTGCTCTCTTTTAGTTCCTTGGTGTGCAAACATCTCGCATTTCCTCCATATAATCTAATTAGCTTTTTGGTTTGGTTCAGTCCCTGATTGGAGTTTTGACAAAGACCCGCCCCCTCTACAGGGTGCGCACCATCTCATCCTTCGCCTCAGGCAGCAGATTGCCTTGAGCCTCCCCAGCCACCACTGAATATCTCCTCCCATCTTTCTAACTAAAAAGGGGTTCATGGTGTTAAATAGTAACTATAAAATACATCAGGAAAGAACTTAAACCCCATCCATCCTCATCGCCCCCCAAATTCACAAGAACCGACGAAGGAAGCATAGCTCTCAAGACCTACTCACAGATGAATTGTCAGTCCAATCAAAAGGTGCACCAGTTATGTCAGTTATTGATAATCAAACCAAAGGATTATATTATTCAAGAGTTATTATGGAGCCTGCGGGGCAATCGCTTGAAACGATATAGGGAATGTCACAGACATATCCTATGCCGTTCCACATCATTTCTAAACTCAAATGATAGGAAACCCCCCAAAATATTTTCTCTCATGTTATCAGTAATGTGCACTACTTCTCACCATTGTGAAATAATGCACACTCCTGAACAATAGTTCAAGCTACTCACCGTAGAGCCCAATTCAGACAGTGGCATGTCCGGGCCCTCTGGACAGCCCCAAGCAAGACGGTCCCATTTGGACCTGATTCTGGACAGCGGGAACAAAATGTTCCCACGGTAAGAAGAATAGGGCCCAAGGACAGTCCGGCCTGCCCCTGCCACCTGCGGGGGCATCTTCCCCGCAGTCGCCCCTGATTCCTGCGTTCCCGGCCTCCCTTTTCCCTGATGCCCAACCAAGGCTGGCTTGCCGTAGCCTGAATCGGGGGGGGGGGGGAGGGACCCGCCCGCACTTGGCCCCCCCTGGGGGGATCCCCGGGCTTGTTCGCTGGGTTTTTGCTGCTTATTCCACCTTTGAAATGGGATAAGTGGCGTGTTCCCAAGGGCCCGGCAGTACATACAGGACCGTGACATCAATCAGCCCTGTATGTCCTGCCGGGCTTGGCTGGCCTGCCCCTGCTCCGTCCCGATCCGCCCCAAGCCCACCCCCTGCTGGCTCTCCCCATCCTGATGCACAGGACATACAGGGAGAGCCAGAGGGGGATTCAGGCCCAGACGGCTTGCGGGGCTGCATGTCCCGCTGGGACGTGCAGCCCCACAACCCACATCCCGGAATCGGGCCCATAGTGTGCACTACTGATGGCAGTTAAAACTGAAACAACACATTTGGTTAAACAAGACAAAACAAACAAAAACAGGGGTTTACCATGAGTAAAAAGTTCCCTCGGGATTATTTTGGAAGCTCTAGTCATGTTTTGGATGTCTGAAAATGAGCACAGAGAGGTCTTCAGAGGCATTTTAGAAGTCGAGTTTGTGGACGTCCCCTGCATGAGGACATCCAGGTCTGAACAGGGGTGTGGTCAAGACATGGCCAGAGCATTCCCAAGAACCTGGATGTCACTATCTGATCTCAGAACCACTCGGAGTCACATCTACGTTTAGACCTGCTCCAGGCACGTTTTGGCTGAAAAACATCCAGAAGGTGTAGAGAAGAAAACATCCCATCATCACCAGTGTTCTCCACAATCACAATGATGGTTTTCAGATTACAGAGTGAACCACTTGATGTTGTAGAGCAGTGTTTCCCAACCCAGTCCTACGGGGCACACCGGCCAGTCAGGTTTTCGGGATATCCCTAATGACTATGCATGAGATATATATGCATTAGAGATATCCTGCCAACCTGACTGGTTTGTGGCCCTCCAGGGCTGGATTTGGAGACCCCTGCCTTACACCTCTGTCATTTAAGATTGTGAGTGGGCAAGGTGCAGATGTCCTAGACATCGAAAGGGTATATAGAATGTGACACATTCCTCCTCGATTCTCACCACCACCAAAATATTGTCTATTAGACAACTTTTTGGTGGTGGTGAGAATCGAGGAGGAATGTGTCACATTCTATATACCCTTTCGATGTCTAGGACATCTGCACCTTGCCCACTCACAATCTTAAATGACAGAGGTGTAAGGAAGGGGTCTCCAAATCCAGCCCTGGAGGGCCACAAACCAGTCAGGTTGGCAGGATATCTCTAATGCATATATATCTCATGCATAGTCATTAGGGATATCCCGAAAACCTGACTGGCCGGTGTGCCCCGTAGGACTGGGTTGGGAAACACTGTTGTAGAGTATCTGTTGGCCATGGTTATAGTTCATCTTTGGCAATCAGTTCAGAGAAAATATAAACCAGACATTTCTTATAGCAGGAGTTTCAGAAATCTTTCTTTGATTACTGTTGTGTAACTCTACAATTCACAGCGATTTTACTTCCTCACTGCAAATTCGGTCTGCTGCTGCCGCCCACTAACAGCTGCTCTTCCATTTGCTTTTTTTTTTTTTTTTGAAACTTTATTTATTAACCAATAGCAACAGGATAAACAGTACAGCACTCAGCAAAGGGCCATCGAGGAGTGGTATCTTATCTCCTCTTGAGGCCATTACAATAAACAGGTACGTCACCATAGCAGACCACAGCAATAAACATTAAAAGGCGAACATGGTTAAACAGTTTTTCCTTTTGTGTTCTTCCAGTAAACAGAACAACACCCCCCACCCTACCCCCTCCCCCCCCTGAACCCCCTAACCCCCCCTTACCCATCCTCGCACCCCGAACTCCACGGCAGGGCTCAACACACTACACAACAGTGGCTGGTAGCTTCTCCCCCCCTATAGACAAGGCCTTAAATACCCACATTAACTATATCGCTGCGGCAACGGGGGCTCAAGTTCTGAATGTAGGGTTCCCAAATCAGCAAAAAGGTAGACCATCGCTTCACTGAGCCCCTAGCCCTCCAGCGCTCAGCCAGCATCAACTGATGAAAATTATTGCGCCACTCCGTAAACGTGAGTGGGGTCCGATCTCTCCAATTACGCAAAATCGGACCTTTCCCCACCAGACAGGCTTTACGCACTAATAAACGCTCCCATTTCCCGATAGGCAGGGTCAGAGGCAATTGATCCAAGATGATTAGATCACTGGTCCAAGGAAACCTCTGTTGTACAAGTCTCATGATATAACGGTGAATTTGGGACCAATATGGGAAGATGCGCCTGCACTGCCACCACATATGAGTCAAGGTTGCCAAGGGCGCTTGACATCGAGGGCATGACCCATCCTGCGTAATGTGGCTCCGGAACGCTCGTCTCGGAGAGAAATGTACCCGGGTTAAGGCCTTATACTGGATCTCCCTCCAACGTGCACCCTCTGCTAATTCAATTATCCGTCCCACCGCCATACAAATCGTGCCGGGAGTAACAACACGGCCCAATTCACCTTCCCAGGCTGCCTCCACCCTCCCATAATCCGGCACCACCCCAAAGCACACCAACTTGGTCCGCAACCCAGCTATTGTCAGGGGTGTATCCCCTCCTAGTTCTAAGAATTCGATAATTTGCTTTGACCTATCCTCTCCCAATTCTTCCCTGGGTAACGTCGCCACATAATGAGAAAGCTGATAATACGCAAAATAATGGGTACCGGGTAGTTTATACTCCTCACGGAGGTCCCTAAACGGCTTACTTTTACCCGTAAGATCTACTGCATGCCCTAAGTAATGAAGGCCCTGCCGATGCCAGAACTTAAACACTCCGGAATCCAAACCCGGCGGAAAGTGTACATTGCCTTGTATTGGTAACCAACTAGAGACCTGCCAATTATGTTGCCACAAGCCATTTAATTGTTTCCATGTTCGCCTCATCGCATTCAACAACACATTCCGCGTAAGTCGCCGTGGTAGGTACTTACTGTCCACGTGCAACGTCCCCACAAGGGAAAGAGGAGCCACCAATGCTCCCTCTAAGTCTCTGGGAGTATAAACGTCTGTTCCCCCTAGGTAATCTCCAAGATGTCGTATCTGGCAAGCCAAAGCATATAAGCTTAAATCTGGCAACCCCAGGCCTCCCCTTCGCCATCCACCAATCATACGAGATATCGGGATCCGCGCTCGAGCCCCCTTCCACAAAAAGCTTTGTATCTCCCTCTCCATTTTGTGTAGATCTCTTCGGAGTAACCAGACCGGTAACGTTTGAAGCCAATAAAGTATACGTGGTAAAATCACCATTTTGATGGCAGCAATTCTCCCCAAGAGTGCCAAGGGCAACGGGTTCCAAGCTCGCAATTGGCGCCTCATTCCAGACAGAACCCTTTCAAAATTCGTATAATATAGATCCTGCGGTAACCTGGTCAGAATAATACCAAGATACTTGAACCCATGCTCGGCCCAGTGCAGAGGAAAAACCGCCCCCCACCCATTCCGCAACCCCCCCAACACATCCAGGGCCTCCGATTTCTCTGTATTTATCCAAAGACCTGCAAAACTACCAAACCTCCTAAACTCAGCCATCAGCCTCGGCAACGATTCTCGCGGGGCCAGCAAATGTACCAGCATGTCGTCGGCAAAGGCCGACACTTTGAATCCCTGTGCCCCCACCTTTATCCCACGAATCAACTGGTCCTGTTCTATACTACGTATTAGGGGGTCTAAAGACAAAATAAACAGTAAGGGAGATAATGGGCAACCCTGCCGAGTGCCCCTATGCAACGGGAAGGGGGCCGACAAAACCCCGTTACACAGTACTCTAGCTGTCGGAGTATCATATAAACTCTTTACCATGGCACAGAAAGCCTGTCCAAGCCCGTACATCGGTAGCAGATAATCCAAATAGGTCCAGTCCACCCTGTCGAACGCCTTTTCCGCATCAAAACTCACCAGAAGGGTCTGTAGTTGGTGGCTGTGTACCCACTCCAGAGATGTCAGAATACGGCGTATATTCCGAACAGCATACCGACCACGTACAAATCCCACCTGGGAGTCATGCACTATGTCTCCTAACACCCCCGCTAACCGTTCAGCCAAAATTTTCGCCAGCAGCTTTGCATCATAGTTTAACAAAGAAATCGGCCTATAAGACGCTGCTTGCAGCGGATCCTTGGCTGGCTTGGGTATCAAGGTAATATAGGCCTGGTTCTCTCCCCATCGCCTACCGCCTCCACCTATTCGTTGCTGAAAGGTATCTACCAACAACTGTCCCACCCCGGTAGACAGGAGTTTATAGAACTCAGCCCCGAAGCCATCGGGGCCTGGTGCCTTACAACAACTAGCCTGTGCAATGACAGATTGGACCTCCTGTAATGTAATTGGCTGCCCCAATTGAACCCGTTGCGCCTCTGTCACCCTCGGGAGCTGCAGCCCTTGCAGGTAAGCTGTCATAGTTGAGGGGTCGATCTCTTCGGCCTGATAAAGTTGTTGAAAAAAGTTCTTAAAGAGGCCACTAATCGCTTCACGATCTTGGTGGAGTTTCCCTTTCTCATCTCGGAGGGCTGCTACCCCCTTTCCCCCCCGTGGACCCCTCAAACAACGTCCGAGGAGTTTCCCCGGTTTGTCCCCAAAGCAGTAAAGCCGATATTTATAATAGAGCAAAGATTTCTTAGCACGCTGATGGAGTAATTCATTCAAGGAGACCTGGAGCTCCCATAGCCGTTTACGGTTCGACATTGTAGGGGACTGACCGCTAAGCACACGTGCATGCGAAACCTGTCGCTCCAACCGAACAATCTGTTCTGTCAGCAGGCGGCGTTTTCGAGCAGTATAGCCAATGATGTCACCTCTCAGCACCACCTTGGCGGTTTCCCAGACCAGTTCGGGATCCTCTCGATGCGCTTGATGATGTAATTCAAACTCCCGCCAGCGGTGGCTTAAAAACTGCCGAAATTGATCGTCTTTATATAACTCGATGGGGAACCGCCAAAGACGAGATGTACCAACTCTTCCCCCCCAATGCATCTCCACCCAAACCATGGCATGATCAGATATCTCCAAAGGACCTATCTGCGCCTCTATCACTTGAGCAAAGGCAGTGGTGGACAGTAAAACATAATCTATTCTCGCACTCGTCCCATGGGCCCGCGAGACATGCGTAAAATCCTTCTCAGAGGGATGTAGGACTCTCCACGGGTCTATCAGGCCCAACCGCTTCCGAAAGCGTTGCAATATTTGAGAGCTAAGTAATCTATCTCTTCTCCCCCTCTCACTAGAGGTATCCAAACTCACGTCTTTTTTTTTTTTTTAAAACGTTTATTTTCATTTTACAACAAACAAAAGTAACAACACACCAAAAGATACAAAGACACACATACAATAAGGAAAACAACCCCAATAACCCCCCACCCCTATGCTTCTTCTCTAAGCTAATAAGAGTCATCACATAAGCGCTTACACACAACAATTATTGTACAGCAAACAAGCAGAAATGGTATTGATGATACAGGCTGATCCTGTGGCAGAAATGTATACAAAATTAAACAGTCAAATGAGAGCATTTAGCAGTTAGAACATAATCATGGAACACCTTCCTTTTAAACAAGTAGTGAAAGGCTTGAGTGGAAGAGATTGACATACAAGGTAGTTGCTCATAATTACAGTAAAAATGAACATAATTCCACCAATCATTGAGGCTCAGATGGGAGCCAATTTCCAGTATTTCGTAATGAAGGAGATAGGAAATAGCTATGCCCAGTAAATGGGCCTCCTGAAGAAACACTAACTCAGAATAATCATGATTAAGAGAGCTAAGGATTGTCCTTCTTTGGAATAGACTATTGATGCCTTTTACAGTCAGTAATGATAACTTACATAAAGCCATGCAAAATAGTTAAACAATCTGAAAAAGAAACATAATAGCGCACAGAGGTACACAATGTCGCTCATAGTACCAGTAAATGACTGCAGAAACAACATGATAGGAATTAAACTAAGGAAAACCATGAAGCGCCCCATATAACAAAATAAGCACCGAAGTGCCTTAGAGAAGAAGCAAAACCCCAGAAATTACTGGCGGCCTGATGTCTGCGGGGAGAAACCCCAGAGAAGGCCTGAATTGAAACATAAATCCTACAGAGCTATACGGGCTCCGAAACTAACCAAGGATCTCATCGTGGAAAGAAAGGAGACCAATAAGGTATATATAAAGAGAAAGAAAAGTCCAGGCAGTCTCCGTTTCAGGCAGCGATCACCGCATCGGGCCATTCAAAATGGCGGACAGTTCCAGCGGATTCCATCCAAGCTGTTGGGTTAGCGCATCTGGTCTGCTTCTTTGGAAGCTAGAAATGTTGCTAGCAGATCAGGATCTTCGAAGGTACGAGTTTGGTTATGGAGAGTCACTCTGAGCTTCGCTGGATATAAGATGCCGAAGCGAGCCTGTAACTGTTGAAGTCTAGGTCGAAAAGCAAGGAGTCTCTTCCGACGGTCAACTGTGGGCTTAGCCAAGTCAGGGAAGAAGGAGACTTTATGATTTTCAAACTCCAAATGACGATTCGCCCGGGCAGCATTTAGAATTTGCTCAACTTGCTGATATCTCAGTAGACGAAAAATGATGGGCCGGGGGGTCGTCCGATTGAGCGCCATGCTGGTAGGAACACGATGTGCTCGGTCAATTTCCAGATCTCTGTGAAAAGTAATCTTCAGCAAGGAGGGAAGAGTTTTGACCAGGAATTCTCTCATATCTCCTGCTTCCGCGCCCTCCGGTACACCAATGAGCCTTACATTGTTGCGACGGGCTCGATTATTGCTATCCTCTAACTCTTTTTGTAGATTCTGTATCTGACGCTCAGCCTCATCCAGTTTCACCAAGCGCACCACGTGCGAGTCGAGGACCCCCGCCATATTGTCCTGCCGTAATGAAAGACCTTCAAGTCGATCCTGAAGCACACCAAAATCTTCTCTCATGGCTCGGAGCGCTTCTCCGTTGGACTGCACCAGTTCCTTCACACCACGTATTTCCTCCAAGATCTCCTGTTGCATTTCGGGGTTATCCCGAAATGGCACCATCTTTTGTGGGGAAGGCAGCTCTGTCTTGGAACGTTTTCCGTGTGAAGAAGAGGGAGATCCGAAGTCTAAGCGCGCTGGTTTATGGGCCGCCATCCCCCCCGAGGCACCCCGGTAAGTTCGGAGCAAAATATTAAGTTAATGTAGGTATTAAGTCAGGATTCTGAGTAGGCCCCTCGGGAGCTTCAGCGCAAAGCGTCTAACCCGCTGGACATCAGGCTCCGCCCCCCCAGGTATCCAAACTCACGTCTAATACCCCATTGAGGTCTCCCCCCATTAGTACAGGTACATCCGGCAATAATTCTACTTTGGCCGCCAATTGATCAAAGAATTCCCGGTCTAACATATTAGGACCGTATATGTTCCCAAAATTACCTCCCGGTCTTCCAGTACGCCCCACAATAATATAAAGCGTCCCTCGGGATCAACTAGCTGTTTTTTCAACGAGAAGCGCACTCTCTTATGAAGCAGGATAGCCACCCCTCCCTTCTTCCCCCGTGCAGGCGCACCCCATACCTGGCCAACCCAATCTCGACCCAATTTAGCATGCTCTTCCGCTGTTTGATGGGTTTCTTGGAGTAGCGCAATATCACAGTGATGTCTAGCCAGCGCCTTCAATACTTTATATCGCTTTATCGGGCTACCCAAACCACATACATTCCAGGAGATAATCTTCAAAGGATCACCGTATGTTTATGGCCTAACTGCCAGCAAAGCGTGTTAAGGGAGACCCTCCCAGCCTGGAGTCTCCCAAGTCTGTAAGTAGAAAAGTGAATACCCTGCCCATACGTGGAGTCTAGAGTGCGACGACCCCTCCCCCCTCCACCTCCCCTCCCCTTCCCCCCCACCCCCCACCTCCCCCCCTGAGTGACCCCGGCCCTACCACCCACTATCGCTGTCTTAACCACCCCCTATACCCACCCCTGAAGACCCCCCCCTTCTCCCTTCAACCGTCTACGCCTACTTACAGGACCCCCGACACCTCCCCCCACCGAGGGAGCCCTCCCAAGACCCCTCTGAGCGTGTCCCCCCACCAAACCCATAAAAAATATCACACTACCATACCCCACAGTCAGAATCCTTGTGCCACGCCAGAATAAAGTGCTCCCCCACCCGCCAACCGTACAGCAAAATGAAACAACAAACCAAAATCATGATGCCCCCCTCCCGTCAACCCACCCACCCGCCCACCACCGCCCAAGATGTCCCCCCCCCGCTTTTCACAGGACATGAACACAAACCCGGATCCAGATAGCACCTGAGGGGGACAGCCCGGGGGGGGGGGGCATCCACTACAGCACTAGGCCCGATTCAGCCAATCCCTTAGGTAGCCCCATCTGCCCGACCCCCCACCCCTTGAGTTCGACTAACTCTCAGGCACTTTTCTTACCCCATCTTAGTGACAGACATTCCCCTCTTCCATCCGGGGTCCAATAGCCTTGGTGTCCCCCCGACCTCCTGCCATTTCCCGATAGGGATATCAGCAATATTACTTCAATAAATAGTCGAGGGAACACCATCCACTACATAATATTACCCCTGCAACCTAGGTAAACCCCCTCCCCCCACCCCAGGGGCATCGCCGCTTGCATAGTACCAGTCGCGACCCCTGGCCCCTATGCAAGTCAGCAGATTATATCAGGCCTTTACATCCAGGGGCAGACCAAACCAAAACAACATAGGCACAGAAGTAGTTACAAAACTGGCAACTTTGTTACCCCTCCCCCAAAAAAAAGGAAAAAAAAAAAAAAAAAAAAAGCATTCAGTGTCTCTGAGGGTAAAAAAAGAAACAAAGTTACTTGGGAGTGGCAACTCCATAGCGAATGAAGATAGTTGCTACATATTATGTCCGGCATTCAGGCTGGTAACTCCGGGCTTCATAATATCAAGATGTCAGGCGATTTTATAAACTTCGATGCATCTTCTGGCTCTTCATGTGGCAGGCGATGACGCTGCTTTCTGCTGACCACAGATCTGCTGTACATAGCCCTCCGCTACAGCAGCCGACTCAAAGTTACGGTGGGCCCCTGCAAATAACACATGGAGCCTGGCTGGATATTGTACGGAGAAACGGATGCCGGCTGCAATCAATTTCTCACACAGCGGAGCATACTCCCTCCGTTTTCTGCTCAGCGCCACGGAGTAGTCTTGAGCCACGCGAATCTTTTCCATTTGCTTTTATCCGTCATGGTGTTGAGAAGGAGTCGTCTTGGTGAAGAGGTTAAGAACATGTTCTTTTGAAGATAAAAAGGAATGTGGCCAAACCTTGGTTTCTTTCACGGGCTTCTCTTCGAAACTCTCAGAATCAATTTTCCTGTGAAGCTGCGCGGGAATCCTTCAGCTGCACTGTTGCCACTAGGGAGCAGGTGCAATGATCTTATGCTTTTAGTCAGGAGGCAAAGATAGTGCCTGCCCCTTGCAACTAAGAAAGTGATATTGCAGCATCGCCCCTGCTGGCAGCAGCACAACTGCAGGACTGCCACGCCTTTCAGCATAAGTAACCACAACAGAGGTTCCTTTTGTCTTTTAGGTTTCCTCTTGATGTTGTTTGGATGCCTAGAGAGTCTGAGAAACCTTTCGAGGGGGGGGGGGGAGGGGCTGATAAGTCTCTGGCCTTGTCAAGAAACAGAAAACTGCGGGCACACTTCAGTTCCGGAGGTCCGAGTGATCTCTCTGCAATTTTGTTTCTAAAAGGGAGCGAAGAGTGAGAAAGATCTGCGACCAGTTCAGTGATAGGGTTGCGAACCTGTTCCAGGCATTCAGGGCAGGCTGTTTCAGTACTGATTTTACTCAACCTCTTGCCAGGATTTATAGACCTGTTGTCATTATTCATTTCTCTCTAAAAAAAAAAAAAAAAAAACAGGACTACAACTCCAAGCAGGTAAACCAGGACTACATTTTTAAAATTGTAGCGCACCAATCACAGCTTCTAATGATGGACAGATTAAAACATTAGGCAATAAGCATTTAAGCAGGCAGCCTGTCCTGAAATCTCAATCTACTTGGAAGTGGGACTTCAGAGAAGCAAGCCAAAATATGAGAACGAATTTGAGTCTTCATAGACACCCCATCAACTACGGCAGAAAGAAACAGAATGACAACTCAAGAGGAGAACAATAAAGGCACTGAAAGGAAACACACAGAAAAATGGGAAACAGTTGAAGTTAGAATGATCAAACGCTTTGAAACAGATACAAAAGGACTCAGTTCAGACCAATCTCAACCCCACTCACAACAAAAGCCACCACAATGCAGGTTCACACACTGCCTTGAAGCTCTCCATCTACCAAACTGAATAATTCTAGCTTATCAATCCATCATACACCAAGCGCCCCACAGAGAAATCCTGACAGCAATTGCAAACCTGCACAAAAAGTCAGGCTTTAAATCTTTTGAGAAAGGACGACGGATCCTCCACAGAGTTGAAAGGGAAGAGGCAACCAGAGAGGAAGCTCTTTCACATGTAATGGATAGGGTCAGCATGACCGATAGTCTCCTAGAGCGCCAATGGTCAGAGGGTGCCCAGTGCAGCCAACACTGGCCTTCTCCAGGATGTGCAGCGGCAGCAATACTTTAAAAAAACACGGTGACACTGAAGTTGCCTTTTCTTCTGGTGCCGCGGTGTTGATCGCGCTTCCTTTCTCCCTTTGATCTCACTTCCTGGAGTAGGATGTGGAAACGCAATGGTGGAAGCGCAAATGGCCCCGAGGCAGCAGCAGAAGAAATTACTCCGGTGCCGCAATGTCTTTTGAACAGTATAGCCACTGAGGCATATCCCAGAGAGCAGCGGCGGCAGCAGCAGCAGAAACGGGACTGGAGCAGGGGCGGCGCTGGCAAGGAGGGTCGTCTAGGGTGCCTCATAGCCTTGCGGTGGCCCTGGTACTGGATAATCGAAATTCCTTTGGCAGAAGGGCCTTGAGAAGCAGCGTAGACAGAATACAAGACAAATGAAAACGAATCAGGCTATGGAAGGAAATTCCACTTCACAATACAGAGAATGCAGCCATGTCACCCATAAAGAGAGCACCTGATATGTTGCTTGACTTTCTGAGACACATCTAATTGCTTTGTTTTGATGAGGCTTTGTTATTTCCCACAACAACATTGACTTTCCGTGGCAACTCACAGCCGTCTTCTTACTGAATACATGCGACTGCTACACAGAGAGGCAAGACTGTAATTTATGCATGTGAAAAGGCTGCAATATGAAAGCTCTGCTCTTGCAAAATCAATGTTTCCTTGATTCAGGATTCTGGAGTATTAGGCATGGAAGTAGACTACAGAAGAGGATGGAGGTCAAGAGAGGTGGATATTTGGAATAATTGTTCTGAGATAAAGGGGCTCATTTAGGAGTCTTACTTGCAATTTACATGAGTCTAATCAGGCATATAGACATGAAAATTGTATTCACATGTAAATGGTCATTATAGAAAGGGCCCAGTATACACGTGGCTTCTATGCCATGCTGAAATTTCATGGGAGCATGTCAAGCGAACATCAGGGGTGTTTTCTGCATTGAACAAAAATCTGCACATATATTTCTCATTTCATATAGGGAATAGACATGGAAGCTCAAAACTGGCCACATCGGAATTTGTGCCTGCTCCCTCACATGAATAGGTATTTAAAAAGTGTTCCTTTTGGCGATCTGTTTACAGAATAAGCTGCTTTTCTTGCTACTTGAGGATTTTCTCCCTCTCCACACAATTCACAGAATAATCTCTTGGAACTGACACCTCTCTTATAAATGCAAGTCTGGTATTTTCCTCCTCTAGTACTATGTCCGGTTTCATAGTCACATAGTAAATGACGGCAGATAAAGACCAGTATGGTCAATTTAGTCTGCCCAGTAGGATTGCGACAGTAGGTGCACCTGTCGCTCCATGAAGGCCACCCCTCCCCATGTCTTTGTTTAGGGGTGAGCCCACCGCTCCGTGTAGGACACCCCTGTTTGTGGAGAAATTAGATAGTTACGTTTATTTTGATTTTATCCTGTTGCTGTAAAGGGATCCACTGTGTCTGTCCCATGCCATTTTGAATTCCTTGCATCTAGATTTTTATCACTGGAATGGGAATGTCTCAGGTGATCATAACCTCTTCATTCTCTGTAAGTCCCTAGAGGAAACATGGAGAGCTTTCTTGGTCATTTATTCCAGCCGCATCTACCAATTTCATAGTTAAACCATGTATGTCAAATGCAGATGACCCAGACAGACATTTTAATTTTATTGACTCAGAAATCAGCTAAGTTAAGTCTCTACTTGGGAGTATGTAGCATTACTCACTGTTGAATAGAAAACAACATTTCATTTTTCCAGTGGCTTAGGGCTTGCTCTCCATCTGGCTTCTCTTAACTCATTAAAGCAAGCATAGAGGAACTACTCTGCTAGTCCAAGGACAAGCAAACCCAGAGCGGAGAACGAACCAGGTCAAGAGATCCAAATAACACAATGAATAAAATTTTATTGATGACCCTACATGGCCGTGTTTCAGCAAATTGTCTGTGTCAGGACTCCATATCTATTGCAGCCTCTAAATACAAAGAACAATCAAATAATATACACATATAACAGCAATAACAATGCATTTTTCACTCCAGCATCCAACAAGCTAGAGAACAGAAAGCACTGCTCCAGCCCTACCCTCGGTCGTTATCCCCATTCCAAAAAGCTTGATCATAGAAAAAAGGGTTTTAATCCAACCTTAAATTTTGGGTAGGATCTTTCTTTCGATATATAATGTGGAATAGCATTCCATATACAGGAGTTAATAGAATGTCGAACAACGAGTACTGTCCAGGGCACATTGTTTATAAAATACGTGCAGTCATCTAGACTTTGCACTTCTACATTTACAGCAGTTCCTTTACCTTTCCCCCTTGTTTTATCCCTCTCTACACCTTCTGTATTGTCTGTCTTGACTAGATTGTAAGCTCTGATGAGCAGGGACTGTCTCTTAAATGTCTGTGCAGCGCTGCGTATGTCTTGTAGCGCTATACAAATGCTTAGTAGTGATAGTGGTAGTAAATATCCACGGATACAGTCTAGCTGCAATTTCTGTTTACCCCCTATAAAGACAAATAAAGACCCACTCAGGGTCATCTATTCCATTAGGCAAACTAAACAGTTGTCTAGAGCACCCTCCGAGGTTGCCGCCCCTCTCCATAATGGGGCTGACAATGGAAGCAATAATTCAAAAACTGCGAGGCAGCACTTAAAGTTGTCGGTGCTGTCTCATGTTTTCTGCTCTCGACTACTACTACTGCTCCTACTAGCATAGCATAGCGCTAAAAGGCGTACGCAGCACCGTATGGAGATATGTAAGAGACGGTCCCTGCTCATCACAGATTACAATCTAGTCAAGACAGACAACACAATAACTGGGGACTAGCATAGCATAACGCTAAAAGGCGTACGCAGCACCGTATGGAGATATGTAAGAGACGGTCCCTGCTCATCACAGGTTACAATCTAGTCAAGACGGACAATACAACAACTGGGGACTAGCATAGCATAACGCTAAAAGGCGTACGCAGCACCGTATGGAGATATGTAAGAGACGGTCCCTGCTCATCACAGGTTACAATCTAGTCAAGATGGACAACACAACAACTGGGGACTAGCATAGCATAACGCTAAAAGGCGTACGCAGCACCGTATGGAGATATGTAAGAGATGGTCCCTGCTCATCACAGGTTACACTGTTGGAAACAGAATACTGGGCTTGATGGACCTTGGTCTGACCCAGTATGGCATATCTTATGTTCTTATGTTCTTATGTTCTTACAATCTAGTCAAGACGGACAATACAACAACTGGGGACTAGCATATGTCTAGGAGAATGGTAAGAAAAGACATAGTTGGAGAACAGGAGACTAAGCGGATCAGGATCCAAAAGCAGCCTCGAAGAGGTGAGTTTTCAGCCTGGATTTGAGAAGGGCCAGAGATGGAGCCTGACAAACTGACTGAAGTACTTTGTTCCAGGCATAAGGAGCAGCGAGGTAGAAGGATGGAGTCTAGAGTAGGCAGTGGAAGAGAAGGGCACAGATAGAAAACCCCCCTCAGATGTACATGTGAAATCAAACGTGTACATGGGAGGAGGGGTGGAAGAGGCAGAGGGTCGAGAGCAGAAATGGTCAGTCCTGGAGAGGGCAAGAGTAGAAAAGGATGAAAGACGGAAAGGGAAGGCATCAGTAGTGTGTCCTGCAGCATGAATGGGAGAATGTAAATGTTGGGTGAGTGACAGATCTGAAATAAAGGGAAGGAAAAATTTGTCACAAAGCTTAATAGGCAGATCATAATAGATATTGAAGTGACACAATATGACAAAATTAGGATAGTAAATAATAACCTCTAAGATTATAAGGAGCAGTTGATCCCATAGGTAGGGTTCAGGGCTGGGGAGACAATAAAGAAGGAGGAAGTGAATTATAGGATGAGATTTAAGGGAAACCAGCAAGAACTTGGGACAAAGTACAGAAGAGGAGGAAATTTCAGAGATCATAAAAGAAGACCTATAGATTAAAGCTATAACTTTCCCGTTCCTAGAAAGATGGACTGTAGACAGGTCAGCATAATTAGGAAAAAGACAATGATACCAAATAGACTCCTAGGGGTCAGGTTGCCCAATAAAGGCTTTCCAATTTTTAAAATATTGAGCAATAATGTATAATTTACCTGCTGCCACAGACTTGTATTTTTGGATGATAGAAACATTATTCCACCACTGATTAAAGTCAATATGTGAGGAATCCTTCCAATTTGCTATGAAAACATTTAAGCCACAACAAACATTGAACCCCACCAATTTATACTTTATTTCAAAAATGTTTATGTGTAGGACCAAAACATTCACTGTGTGCTAAAAGCCACAGTCCCCATACTGTCCAAATTAATAATAAATCCAAAATAAGCTAGTAAACAAACGCATGGCTGAAACCACCAGTTTATCATCCAGTCCAAATTGTAGTAATGGCATTAGCCATACTCCACATACTGGTCACAACATACTATTCCACTATTCCGACCCAGTGCTGGGCTTCAAACACCAGAGATCTACCAGGTTCTGCATCGGGGAATATTCATTTCCTGTTCTCTTTAAGAGGTACAAAGTTCCCACACAAAGATCTTGAAAAATGTGAGGGATCATTAGCTGCAAGGGCCATTTAAAGGCACCAGCTGATCCCTACAAACACTAGAAATGGCTGTCAGATCAACGTGAACCATTCCATTTGAGAATCAAGGGCCCGATATTCAACTCGGCAGGGCTAAGCACCGTAGCCGCTTAGCCCTGCCCGCCCACCCCCAAAACTCAGATATTCACTTCTGCGGCAACGGAAGCGAATATCCATGTTTGGCCACACTGCCTGGAAGCCGCCAAGGCTAACCGTGCAGCATCGACTCCTATAAGATAACAGAAAAATAAATAAATATTTAGAAGAACGATGTCCAATTATGTGTTTTTACAGAATTGTTGGGGGAGGGGTGTGTTGGAATGATGATGATTGTTGAGGGGGGGGAGGTGTAGGGCATAAGGCTGAAGGCTTGCCTAAGTTGCCCAATATTCTTGTACTGGCCCTGGTAGTATTTTAAAATGTTCATATGAAATGGAATCACCTTCACAGCACAAGCTTGCTTCCCATGCTGCAACAAAGAGTAGAATTTAGAAGCAATATGGGCAGATTGAGAAAACCCTTTGCAATGTAGAATAATGTCTGGGTGGTCCACTGCTATGTCAGATCTGAAAGCAAGCCTGGCCTGCGAACAGTGTTTAACTGAAACCATTTATAAAAATTGAGGGTTAGCAATGATTTGAACATCCTATTTCAAAGTAATTGACCCAAGGACCAAAATGTGCAATGTTGCCATTCTGGCCAAACAATCCTTCAGTGAGTAATCATAAAATGGTAATGAAACCAAGGTGTGGCCTGAAGGGTTTGAGACCATGTTACTGGAAGATGCTTATGAAGTGATTTTCAAAGTTTTATCCCATATGACCCCATTTTAACAGCTGAAAATTCACGTGACCCCAGATGATGACAAAATCAAAACAGCAGGTCTCCAGCCTCCTTCCCCTCATCTAAAAGCAGGACGGCAGCCATAACAGTAGCGGCAGCGTCGGCAGCAGTCAGCGCAGGGGCCCTTGTGTCAGTGTCCAGTGTGTGATTACAGATCCCAGCACTCGGCATCTGTTTCCAGCCTAACAGGAGGCTCACCCAGGAGGGGGCAAGGACCCATGAATGTTCACTGCTCACAGGCCACATGCTGACAGGTGATTGCCGCTGCTGGCATAGGTCACACTGAATATCCAAAGAGAAGGGGAAATGGCCATGTTTCTGTGACTGCATCCATTGATGATGTGCCCCCATTGGTGGTCCTGACCCCAAGTTTGGGAAGTACAGTGCTTATCTAACTCTCACTATATGTTTCACACATACTAGGTAATCATTAGGGGATTTATGACTATTAGTCAAATTTACCACAGGTTTATACTTAAGCAATAAGAAAAAGCTTATGCTTGCTTCAACTAATAACCACTGCAGGTGGATAACTAGAATATCGTAATACAAAAGCCATGAACCACCTGCACACAAAGGATATGCTTTGTGATCTAAAAGATATCCAGGAAGTAAAACATCCCGAAGTCCTCAGAAGATTTAAGCTTATGTACAGCAGTTTCGGGTACATGATATGCATTTTCAAACTCCTTTTTTTTGTTCTCTTGTTTTAATAAGGCTTTAGCTTTCAAATGAATAAGAGGGACATTCTACTATATATTTGGCACCAGACATTCTGTTGGGTGGGCTATGCGCTGCGTCGGCACAAAGCCCTGCCTGCTGACCTCTAAACCCAGATAGTCAATGCTTCAGCGATGGCACTGAATATCTGGGCTAGGCAGCATATGGAGTCAGCTGCAGAGACTAACCGGGTAGCAGCGATATTGGACCTCTACCTGATTAGCAGCCACAGCTACCACTAGGTGAGCCAAAAGCTTGCCTACTTTTAGCCGTGGAGGGCTAACCAAGTAGCGGTCCAATACTGCTGCTACCTGGTTATCGGGACTCCTCACTTCTGCTGCCCCCCAGAAAGCCCCCAACACATCCCGATGCTACCCGGATAGCACTGGGGCATGTAAGGTACATAATTGGAAATATTCAACGGCACTAACTGTGTAGGTGCCATTGAATATTCCCGGTTAAGGCATTTACATGGTTTACTTGGCTGTAAACTGTGTAAATACCTTTCGAATATTGGGCCCTTGGTGTCTTATTTAGCACAACTAAAGTAAATCTTTTCTTTTCTTGCAGCATTAAAAAATTAAATATTGCTTTGTTTGCAATGCAATGTCTGCCTCCGAGTCAGTCCTGACTCCTGGCAACCCAGAGGTTTGAGTCATACTTAAATCATGCTCCTTCCAGAATACCTTGCTTTCACTGGTGCTTTAACCTAGAAAATTGAATTGAACCCAAACCTACCTTTACCTGGATTATTTATTTATTCATTTATTTGAATTCATTTTCATACCGCTCCTTCCAGTGATCAGCAGCAGTTTACATTTTAACATTTAATTCTGCAATAACAGCAGTTACATATAACAATATAGAAACTATGTACATAGCAAAGGAAGCGTAGGAATTCAAAACTCAAAACTATTTACATAGAGAACCGTTTATGTTCAGTTAACTATATACATAATATTTACATTGACGTACAATGGGAATGTCACATGGCTAATGGGTTTACATATTAATATACTCTGTTGGGTTTGATATGGCATATGACGATGGAGTTGTTGGAATCCATCATGATATGATTATACTTGAATACAATTTGATTTATGTTATTTCTGGCAGATTATAATATTCTTGGAATAGGTGAATTTTGAGGTTTTTTCAGAATGATTGGAGGTCCTTGTTGGCTCTTAGGGGTATGTTTACTAAACTGCTTTAGTGCGATTCGCGTTAGGAGCCACGGTAGAGACAGAAACCCCAAATAAGGACATGGGCAGTACATCGTTTCCGAGAATGCGCCGAGAACGCGCATTACAAGGTGCCATAAATGAACGAGCGCTACAGGGCACGTTACCGCGCGTTAATCTTAAGAAGGCACGCAGGCATACAAGTACAGCAACAGAGCTGTAGCACAATGGTTACAACACTGACTGATGGTACAGAGGTGATGGGTTCGATTCCCCAGTGGGTCTAATGTATAAGGCTGGCCGAGGCAGCACCCTTTACATTGAAGTAGTGATTGTTGAGGCATTTGAAGTGTATTTTAATTAGTGCTGCCAGCAAACACACCCTCACTGTGGCATAACCTAAGGTGCCGCATAAGGCACCCCATAACGCACTTCGTAGGGCACATTATAAAGTGTACTGTCCGCCAAGGCACCCTATAATGTCCCCTATAGGACACCTTATAAGGATGTGAAGAAAGCCCTGGCTGGCTGCAGGATTGCACGTCACCACACAAATTGTCTGCTGTGGGTACCCACCTGTACCCATGATGCACTGCACATGCAAATCAGCAGTCGAGAGATGGGCACAAGATCGGGTATGCACCCCCACAGCACCTCGGCCTTGTAGGGGGAACAGACCGTGTGTGGCACTGCCACAGAGTAGCCACATACAGTCACATTGTGTGGGTACAGTGCCCACCCTGACATTGAGGTGGGGTGCCCAGCACCAGGTCCACAGCACCTTTCATGGCTGAAATCCGCCATGCTGCAGGTCCCCAGCAGTGTGTGATAGGTAGTTCCGTTAGACACACCTAGGATACATCTGTGTCCTGCTGTATGTCTCGGTCATGTCTAGTCCCTATGGGCAATGCTGCACCCAGAATAGTGCATATCCTGTGTTGGTGCCATCGTTACCTGCTGTAGGTGAAAGGGGGGCGGCTGTAGTGTATGGACCCATAGAAAGATTATGTACCACCACACAACCCACCCTCTGGGGCTCAGGGTGGGAAACAGGATCACCCACCAATAGATCCGCAGTCTACCTCCCTGCAATGGCAGCAGTAGAGAAGACCAGCAACCCCAGTCCTGCTAGGGAACAGACAGAGCGGTACAAATCCATAACACAATAGCAGACAGCAGGCCTGGAAATGCTTAGCTGCCCCCCTCCCCGCCCCGCCCCACCCCGCCCCCCAAAATTATCTGACAATCCCCAGCAGCAAGCCTCCAACCGCTGCACCCTACAAGGTGTTCCAGCAACACACATACTAGCTGCAGACAGTCCACCAGCTAGTCCATAGTGCACGGTCCTGGAGAAGATTCATGTACCCAGAACGGGGATGTCAGCATACACACCAAGCAAATAAGTCAGTGATTGGGCCCCATAAGGAAACCCACAAATATCACATGAGAAAAAAACTACATAGCACTATGGGGGAACCTAGCCATGCCATGGTCACTGCTCAGTCAGGGTGAGAGTGACCTCCCAGCAGGACATGCTATGTCCACCCTGTCCATGCAGGTGGTGGCCAGGCACTACAATGTCCAAGCCATTGCCCTATGCCGTGTGCAGATGCATCCAGGCCAGGCCACCCTATCCAGGCTATTCCCACAGTACCTTGCTCCTCATTATGCACACTGGCAGGCCAATACTGGCAACAGTGCTAGCAGTGTGGGCTGTGGAGGGTGTTGGCAGCCACCACACACTGGATAGACAGACACACACTCCCCACACCTATTCCAGCATTGTGCAACTATAGAGGTGTTAGGCAGCCCAGGCCACCATACCAGTCCTGGGCACAGTGCAGGCATGGCTATGGTACGCAATACTGTAGGAGTCACTCCCCAGGTTGGTAAACACTGTCAGACACAAGACCTGTAGCACACTCCACAGACATCAGAAAAGTTGCTATGATGCAGCTCACTCAGAAAAGTGTACTTAACCTAGGAATTGCTATCTGCCAGTACTCATAGCAACCTTTTGATAGATGTGTACCATATTCCCCAGTTTAGGGTGGCATTACTAAGGCATGCAAGTGCTAGTATTGGGAGATGCACGCAAAGCCCAAAGTCCTGCCTCTCAAGGAGGCTTTGGATAATGGGGCCTGTGGGTGCGGGTGCGTCTGCCCCTGTTGGCGGCTGCTTTACGGCAGAGGTTCCCAACTTCAGTCCTGCGGTGCCAAACACTGTTCGGGTTTTCATGCTGTCCCTCATGAATATGCATGAGATACATCTGCATACCATGGGGGTGGCACATAGAAATGCAGCACAGGCATCTTTACCAGAGGCAGCATGGAACCGGGATGGTATTTGGCCCTCCAGGACTGCAGTTGGGAGGCTCTGCTCTAGGTAATGTGCATGTTTATGGTGTCTGTGCTCTGTAGGGTAAAATGTAGGTGTCTTGGGCATGTTTATGTCATCTGCAATAAAGGTTCTGTCTGTATTAGCACGTTGTAGTAGTGGGTAAAATATAGGGACTGGGTTGGCAGGAACCACAGCTGGGACTTGAACCTGTGACCCTCTGCTTATGAATACACTGGCTTTGTGCACTGCACCACCTTGCTGTCACAGACTCAGCACATTCCTTGGTGATACCATGACTGTTCGTCAGACAGGGCCCATCTGTTGCAGTACACGGCACCCACCTACTGTTGGGATATTTTTGGCTTAGGGATAGTTTTGCTCCTTCAGCTGCTATCTGTGACTGTAATCATGGCCTGCCTGCAGTTTGCACGATGAAGAAAAGAAAATGTCCTGTGGGCTATCTAAGAAAGTATATGCTACAAGAGAGCTTTGCGGCCTGCTGCAGTCTGGAGGCCTTGCTTTGAGTAGAAGTACACAGAGTCAGGCTCAGAGGAATAATCAGCAGAAAACATACTTTCAGCCTTGAAGAAAAGAAAATGTAATTTAGCACCAGGAGATGAAAGACCATAAACGGGCCCAAGGAATGCAGGAAAGATTTGCTCCACAGCTCAGATAAGAAGTACAATTAAGCAAAGACCAGAAGACCTTGGGAGCACCAGCTGTAGAGAGGGCAGCCCTAAGGCATAATTGGCATTATTCATGGGAGGGGGCCTCAGAGAAGGAGTTCTAGCAAAGTTTTCTTTCTTTGCAAGTAACTCTGACTTTTTGAGGATGACATCAGAACTTCTAGAAGTTTTGTGACAGAGAATATCTATATAAGGGGACGGCTCCATAACTCAGTGGGCAGTCTGCTCCCCAATTCCGGTAAGGGAAGTGGACTGTCCACCACCTTTCTCAGACAGAGACTTTTGCTCAAAGCAGTTGCTGTTTGTTTGTTTTGGTACCCGAATAAAAAGCATTGTATTAGAACAATTTGTAGTCTGAGTAATTTGTTGCTAATTGGTAATTGGTGATATCTAGAAGAAAAACATTTGTTGTGGGATACAGGGCCCCACACTACACAGGGCTAGGCCACGGTCTGCTCTGGGCAGCTGCCACTGCCCCCTCCACCACCAGTATCCCTCAGCCACCATGCTGACATGCCCTTCTGCTGGTGGTGTTGGTGGTGCTGGTGGTGCGCAGTCTCAGGCCATCCAGTCTGCAGGTAGGCGGCTGCATATGGTGCGGGTTCTGGGGTAGGGGTGCCTGCATAGGTGTCCACACTTCCCCCCAGCACCGCCTGCCAATGTTCCGTGCCCTTGGGGGTAGCTGCTGGATACTATCCCCTGTGACACTGTGGGAAACACAGTCGTGCCCATGTTGGGCCTTCAGCAGTTGCTGTCTGGCTGCTCTGCTGCTTCAGCATTCGTATGGGCCACCTAGGCATCGCCCTAGTCCGCACTGTGGCCCAGGTGCACCACAGCATGTGCCGCCTGCAGCCCTCTGTATCCCCTTCTCTGGCATCTGTCCAGTTGCCGTTCCAACATGCCCGCCCTGATGTTGTGGGACATGTGCATGCCATACGAACCCTGTCCGATGGTGGGGAAAAACCTGAGCAGCACTATATCACTGTGGGCTCATTCACCTTGTATGGGAGCGGAGTATAGACCCTTCCACGATTTATATCTGTTCTATGGAGCTTACTCGGGGGGGGGAGGGGTTGATGTTTCTCATTGCTACCACTATTGGCCAGCTTGGTTATGGTCTTTTTCCAGTTTGTTGGGGTCATTTTCTGTGTTTATGTGCCCTTTTGTTCTGTGCACATGTATCACACTTATCACTTTTTTTGGGTTTCCTTGCCTGGGCTGTACCTTGCTGACACTGAAATGGTTTCTCTCCCCTGTAATGTGCATTTAACGGCAAGTTTTCATTCGCGTTGGAATTGAGCTCTTCAGATCAGCACGTTAGTGTGAAGGGAGCCTCTCCCCGCCCACTCTCCGCCCATTGACCCCTTCTCTCCGCCCTCTCTCCACCTTCTGCGGTGTTTTACCGCGCCGCGGGAGTTTACGATCGTTAACTACGGTTAACGCGCGTTATGTAACGTTAACGATCATAAGCACGTCATAACGCGCGTTATGATGCGCTTACGATCGTTAACGTTACATAACGCGCGTTATTTACGATTACCGCAGTTTAGTAAACATACCCCTTAGTGTGTCAGGGAGTTTGTTCCATTGTGTGGGGGCTAGGTAAGTGAATGCTCTATTGCTGGTATTCATTTTCACCTTGCGTATAGAGAGTGGAATTTGTAGAGTGTTTAGATTGTGTGTACGTCTTTTTCTGTTAGGGGGTTGTATTTTAATGAGTGTGGCAAGGAAAGATGGGGAGATATTGCGTATTAACTTGAATGTTGTAATTATTATTTTGTATCTTATGCGTGCTTGGCTAGGTAGCCAGTGAAGTTCCATTAGAATGGGTGTGATGTGATCTGAAAACCGTACGTTCATTAATATTCAAGCTATGACGTTCTGGGCCATTTGGAGTATGTTGATTGTTTTTTTAGGTAGTCTATGTAGGATGCCATTACAATAGTCCAGATGTGGGGTTATGAGTGTTTGTACTATTGTTCTAAAATCTGATTGTTCGATGATATTGCGTAGGGGTTGTAAGATTCTTAGTTTGTGAAAAACTGTTCTGTTTAATAGTCTTAGGTGAGTTTCCATGCTAAGAGTCTTATCAAGGGTCACACCTAGGTACTTTAATTCTTGTTTGATGTTGTAAGAAATATTGTTTAGTAGTATTGAGGGAGGATGTTTAAATTCTGGGTTTTTAGAGATAAACATTACTTCCGTTTTTTTATGATTGATGTTCATATTGTTTTGTTGAAGCCATAACTGGGTTTCTTGTTCTTTTGTTAAAATTTTGGCTGTGAATAACCATAGTAACATAGTAAATGACGGCAGATAAAGATCAGCATGGTCCATCTAGTCTGCCCAACAAGATGGCAAGAGTAGGTACACCTGTAGCTCTGTGCAGGCCACCCCTCTCCATGTCTGTTTAGGGGTAAACCCACCACTCCATGTAGGACACCCCTATTTGTTGAGACGTTAGATGGTTCAGAAGTTAGATGGTACAGTTTATTTTGTTTTTATTCTGTTGTTGTAAAGGGACCCATTGTGTTTGTCCCATGCCGTTTTGAATTCTGTCACCGTGTTTGCCCCCACCACTTCCATCGGGAAGGCATTCCAAGCATCCACCACCCTTTCAATGGAAAAATATTTCCTGACATTGCCTTTCAATTTACTACCTTGCAGCTTCATGTTATGCCCTCTAGTTTTACAGCTTCCCCATCTTTGGAAGAGGTTTGTTTGTTCATCATTTCTCTTTAAGTATTTAAAGGTCTGAATCGTATCTCCCCTATACCTCCTCTCCTCCAAAGTGGACATATTTAGGTCTTCAAGTCTCTTCTCATAAGGCTTCTGACGCAGGCTCCAAATCATTTTGGTCGCCTTCCTCTGAACAGTTTCCAGTCTTTTTACATCTTTAACCAAAAACAGATGATAAATTTCTACAAAGAGATTGTGATTGAGGCATGTGCAAAGCTTTCTGATGGAATGAATGGATAAATACTGTAAATGTCCGACCCCTTCAAGCCTAAATGTGGAGTGCCACCAGGATCTAGTTTATCTCCTTTATTATTTAACTTAGTTTTGCGCCCTTTAGGAGCATTGCTTAGGCAATGTGGTCCCTTAGGTTTTTGTACCCTGACAATGTGCAATTAATTTTCTCATAAACAATGATATAAGACCATCTTTAAATGATATGAATTCTGGCATGAAGAAAATTGAAAGTTGAATCTACATAACGAATTAGTTCTGAACTCGAGTAAAACTGAGTTTCTATAGGTAGGATGGTCTAATTCCATGGAACAACCTCCATGATCGAGGGTAGACCTTGGATGTTTTCAACCAACTAGATCTGCATGAAACATAAGTTTTTGCATGGATGAAATGTTAACAGCAGAACCATAAATTGTGCATGTATTAAAGATGGCTTACTGGAAACTAAAGGTGGTTAAAAGATTACGTGCTTTTTTTTTTAGATTTTTCAGCATTTCAAACTTTAGCTCATCTAGACCAGGGGTTCTCAACCCAGTCCTCGGGATACACTTTACTAGTTAGGTTTTCTGGATAATCACAATGAATATGCATGAGAGAAATTAACATACAATGGAGACCGTGCAAGCAGATTCCTCTCATGCATATTCATTGTAGTTATCCTGAAAACCTGACCAGGTTGAAAACTCCTGATCTAAACTATTCTAAACAGGGGAAGGCCCAAGGGGGGTGTGGGGCCTTGTGTGGAGACTCGTTGCGGGTCCTCATTTGCATAAGGGGATTAATTTGCATAAATATTTGCATAATGTTACCATACACTAACTTTTAGTGAACATGCCTCTTAATGAGTGTATGGATAAAGAAAGACTAAAAGATTTCTACATTACTATAATCCAGTGGCAACCGCCAAGCAGATTAGGAACTACTACAAACACTGCCCATTTAGAACCCATAGCAAACCAGCCATATCCTAACAGCACTACCAGGACTCACAAAGCACCATACCCTACCTATCAAAAGGAAACACTGCAAATATTAAACCAATACATTTCAGAGAATAACAATACATGACCTACTGGGGAAAGAGAACAAGTGGCAATGTCAAATAGGAATTACATAAACAGAATACTTCAGCTCAGTTACACATGCAGAACATAGACCATCACCAAACAAGGAATCACAATTTAGAAACAGGAAGACAATAATTAAACTGGGATCCCCAAAAGCCAAACTTGGAATGTACAACACTGTAGAAATAAAACTATAAATTAATTTCCTCTTGTACTAAACAAAGTGCAGATGTTAATGATGCACATTTCCCAGAGCTGACATATTCCAGTTAATAAATTCAAAATAAAGAGATATTTTTCTACCTTTTGTTCATTTTTTTCAGTTGCAATTGCTCCAGCCACTTTCTTCTGGTTTCTTCGTGTCTTCTGCTAACTCTCCATCGCCTGCTGTCCATTTGTCCTTTCTTCTCTCTTCTAGTTTTTTTCCATTCTCTCTCTACATCTGCTTTAACATACTAATCTTTCTCCTTTTGCTCTTTCCTCAATCCTATTTTATCCACTCAAATTTTACACCTCCATCCTCAATCCCCACTTACTCTCCCAATATCCGGCCAATTGAGATTTGTCTTCCCTCCCACACAAAATATTTTTCCTCTCTCCATTTCACTCTCCCAGCTCCATCCCATTCTAATCCTCCCCCAACATCAGCTCCCTTCTAGTTCCAGCCCCACCCAGCATCTACTCCCTTCTAGTCCCCGCATCAGCCCATTTCCAGTCCTAGCCCCCCATAAGCCCATTTACAATCCTATCCTAGTCCCACCATCAGCCCATTTCCAGTCCTAGCTCCCCCATCCATTTCCAGTCCTATCCGAGTCCCTCCATTAGCTCATTTCCAATCCCAGCCCCCCATCAGCCCATTTCTAGTCCTTTCCTAGCTCCACCAGCAGCCATGTCAAATCCTAGCTCCCCTCAACTCAGCCCATTACCAATCCAAGCCCCCCATGAGCCTACTTCCAGTTCTAGCCCCTCCATGAGTCCATTTCAATCCAAATCCCCACCACAGCCCATTTCCAATCTTAGCACCCCCCAATAGCCCATTTCCAGTCCTATCCTAGCCCCTCCATCAGCCCATTTCCTGTCCTAGCCCCCCCCCCACTCAGCCCATTTCCAGTCCTAGCTCCCTCCCCTCACAGCCTATTTCCATTCCAAGCCCCCCTCCCCATCAGCTATTTGCAGTTCAAGCCCCCTTCCACTCAGCCCATTTCCATTCCAAACCCCGTCCCCATCAGCTATTTGCAGTTCAAGCCCTCCTTCCACTCAGCCCATTTCCAGTACTAGCAACCCCCCAGTCCATTACCAGTCCTAAGCCCCCCATAACCCATTACCAGTCCTGCCCCCATCACCCCATTTTCAGTCTTAGCCCCACCATAGCCCATTACCAGTCCTAACCCCTCATCAGCCCACTTCCAGTCCTAACCCCCCCATCAGCCCATTTCCAGTCTTAGCCCCCCCACTGCCCATTACCAGTCCTAACCCCCCCATCAGCCCATTTCCAGTGTTAGCCCCCCCATAGCCCATTACTAGTCCTAACCCCCCATCAGCCGATTTCCAGTCTTAGCACCCCATATCCCATTACCAGTTCTAACCCCCATCAGCTGATATCCAGTCCTAGACCCCATAGCCCATTACCAGTCCTAACCCCCCATCAGCCCATTTCTGGTCAGCCCCTCATAGCCCATTACGTCCTAATCCCCCCATCAGCCCATTTCCAGTCTTAGCCCCCCCCATAGTCCATTACCAGTCTTAACCCCCCCATCAGCCCATTTCCAGTCCTAGCCCCCCATAACCCATTACTAGTCCTAACCCCCCATCATCCCACTTCCAGTCTTAGCCCCCCCCATAGCCCATTACCAGTCCTACTCCCCCATACCCCATTACCAGTCTTAACCCCCCTCCCCTCATCAGCCCAAGTAGATAAAAAAAAAAAAGGCTGCTGCTGCCGCTGCCGCCGTGGCAGCAGCAGAATCAAGCATCCCGCCGCGGGGCCCCCCTGCCCGGCAGAGCCTCCCTGCAGCATCATTCAGCTCCCGAGTCCCAAAGCGCGGGCTTTCAGAGCTGCGAGAGTTTCCCTTTCTTGTGGCTCTGTTAATCCCACCAGGGCTGATGGGATTTCCCATAAACCCCGGTGGGCTTAACAGAGCCGCGAGAAGTCAGAGAAGCTCTCCCTTCGCGGCTCTGAAAGCCCACGCTTTGGGACTCGGGAACTGAATGATACTGCAGGGCTGATGTAGAATGTTTTTTGCGTGGGGCCCCCTGAAACACAGGGCCCTGTGCAAAAAACATTCTTGCTCAATGGACAGGCCGGCCCTGATTCTAAAAATCTTTACCCTGGACTAGCCGAAACAATTACGATGTCTACAGGCAAATACAATTGCAAAAAGGCTGCAAACCCACTGTTTGAGGAATTTTATTGGTTACCTACTGAGATGATAGGTGACTTTTCAGGTATTGCAACAGAAGGGCCCAGGATATTTTCATGAGAAAATTGAATTCTACACTCCTGGAAAGATACTAAGATCTAACCAAGGTGCTTTGTTATGGGTATGCTCAGGGGCGGCTCAAGGCAATCTGCTGCCTGAGGCGAAGGATGTGATGGCACCGCTCCTCCCCACATAGAGGGAGGGCGGGGCTTTCTCAAAAGTCCTAACCCCCTCAGACTAGTTCCAGTGCTACCCCCCCCCCCCCCGCAGCCCAGCCCCAGACCTCCTCAGCCGATTTCTAGTCCAGGCCCCCCCCCCGGGGAAGAACCCTGCAGTTGTTTTACCAGTACCCCGGCTCATCTTTGCAGAGCTGTGAGAACAGCATTTCTCTTCTTTCCTGCACTCTGTTAAAGTTGAGCCCGCCAACACTGAAGGTAAATGAGGCATTTCCTGTGTCACACGAGACAGAGAAATGCCTCGTTTACCCTCAGTGTTGGTGGGCTCAATTTTAACAAAGTCACAGGAAAGACGAGAAATGCTGATTCTTCTTGTGGCTCTGCAAAAGTGTGCTGGGGTGCTGGCAGGGCTCTTCCAGGGCAGTGTGGGGCCGTGGGGCCATTGATTCTGCTGCTGCCAAGAAGCAGCAGCTTGTCCAGTCCTTATTTTTGTTTAAATTTTGAAGACTGAGTTAGGCAGCATTTTTGGGGGCATTTTTTGCCGCCCACAAAAAAATTGCCACCTGAGGCCACCGCCTCACTTGGCCTCATTATAGAGCCACCCCTGGGTATGCTCTCCCAAAAAAATATCGAAAGTACAGAACCATTAGAGGTTTTTCAGTGGCTGCCCCTATGGGATGGAATAATCTGCCTCTCCATATTTTTTCAAAACCTTACATAATTTTGTAATTATGAATTAAGTAACATTTCCAAAACATTTAAAAACATTGCTGTTTCCTTTGAAGCTTTGAATTAAGATGCTTTTATAAAGAATTCTAATTGAAAGAACTGAAATATGAGATTGCAGTAGTCATTTTGGAAATTTTGCACGAAGCTAAATGAGCTCAGACCCGATATTGGTGTTTTTAGAATAGACTTCTGTTGGAGACCAACTTTGTAAGTAGAATAAATACATTTATTAGTGGATTTTTTTCAAAGAAATGAAAATGAAAATACAAATTACTATTTTGTTTGGGAAGCCTTTAAGGCCACTTTCTCATCTTGATTACACAAACAACAAACCTCTAATCTTAGAAGATTGGAAGAGCATCATATAAAGACAAATGATAATGACATATTTCAACAGCTGATTCATCATCACTATGAATACCATAAGATTATTATGCAGCAAGCCTTGCAGAAAATAAGAGGCACATTCCAATCTGGCCGCCTATCCCCCTGTGTGGCTGATCAGAATCGGGATGCCCAGAGGTAGACCCGATTCTGATCCCGTGGGATCAGAATCGGGTCTACGGCCTGAATGTGCAAGCCGGGCCCCGATTCTCATTGGCCTGCACACCCAGCCACATGCCCAGCTACCTCAGTCAGGTTCCTGAATGGAGCCTCAGTGCCATGGCGTCTCATTGCCAATTTCCTTCTTTCCCCACAGCTGGACCCTTGATCCAGCCTCCCATGTCCAGGGTCCAGCTACGGGCCCAGCAGCATGATCCACTAAGGAGACTTATTCCACCTCTGCAGTGGAATAAGTCCCTGACTATGTTCACGGCACCAGATGTACAGGGTTGACCTATGAATTGGCCCTGTACTTCCGGGGTCATGGCTCACCCATGCTCCACCCTCGCTCCACCTCCAGAATGCCCCCTCCCGCTCCCGTCTAGGCCTCCCCGTACAAACGCGTTGTTCATACAGGGATGCTTTAGCCGGGGCTTGCAGGGGTGCGAATAGTAGATATGGATGTCCAAACAGGACATTCATCCCCACTATTTGCTGTTTGGAATGACCCCCTAAGAATACAAAAAGCAAGTTATTATGCTAGCGCTAATAAATCCGGCAAATTACATGCGCAACTTTTAAAATTGCAACAGGAGAGCATATAGCTTAAATTCATCTAGATGACTCTTCCATCTCATCAACTCTGAAAATATCTACAGAGCTTTTGCTTCTTTTCATACAAAGCTTTTTTCTTCAGGTACATTGGATGATACCAGTCTGTGTGAAATTTTTTTATCATCACTAGAGTGAACAGGAGAGGTATATCTTGGGGGCACTAGTGCAAGCTGGGGAGATCCTTTCAGCAATCAAATCTACGGCAAATAATAACACTCCAGGTCTTGATGGACTGGCTGTTGAGTTCTATAAGCAAGTTGCAACAAGACTAGCTCCAAAATTACGGTTATTTTATCGAAATCTTCTCATGAGCAACTTAGAATCATTCAAATTCTCAGAAACAACAACTGTATTATTTGCTAAACCTGGTCATGACCTTACTTCCATGTGTAACTATAGGCCCATTTTTTTGTTAAATGTAGATTACAAAATCTTAGCTAAAGTATTGGCCATGCGATTGAGCAGAATGATTCAAAAAACTAATCAGTAAGGAACAAACTGGGTTTATTAAAGAAAGATATATTGGTTACAATGCCTGCTCTTTTCATAATATAGTTACGTTGTCAGAAATGATGTATGGGCCGGTAGTTGGATGCTGAGAAAGCATTTGATCGCAGTGAATGGTCCTATTTATATCGAGTTCTTGTATGGTTCATCGACTAAATTAAAGTATCGTATGCCTCTCCTTGTTCCAGAATTGCAGTAAATGGCTGGTTATCAGCTTCAATTCAACTAGCACATGGGAATAGCCAGGGCTGTCCGCTATCTCCATTGTTATTTAACCTCACACTGAAGCCCCTTTTGCTTAAAATCAAGTGATATTGTTATCCGTGGCTTAAAATTGGAAGGGAATTGTTGGAAGCTCACGTCATATGCAGATGATATTTTGTTATAACTGTCAGATCTGGTGATGTCCATAAGGTTTTTGTTGAGTATAATAGACAAATTCTCCACCTTTTTGGGGTTTAATATCAATTGGGACAAGTGTGAGCTTCTTCCCTTGAATAATTTTGTACAGAGAGGTAACCTTGTAGGCTTCCTATTAAAATGGTTTCCAATAGGTATTAAATACCTTGGCATATTTCTCTGTCCCACTCTGAAACAATTGTAAGGTCTCTGAAAGGAAATGGGAACCCTAGAGAAAGTAGGAACGACTTATGATCAAACAACCTTATGTAAATAGTTATTTTGCACCCAGTTATCTATTGTTTCCAGTGTCTGATGTAAAGTTACTAGTTCTTTTGTTCCATGCAAACCGCTGTGACTGGTAGATACAGCGGTATAAAAAAAAAGTTGATAAATAAATAAATACTAGCACCTGCTGGTGGGTGAGCAGAAATTCACTCTATCTGAAGTCTTTTTAGTATCGGAAACATCCTTAGGCTGCAGCAGGACTTCACAATTGCCACAGGTAAAACTGTGCTTTGTACAGAGAAATGGCCTATTACAAAACTGCCGATCTGATATGCAGGTAAACTTACGTGCATACAGCCTATGGGGGTCATTTTAGAAACTCAATTCCTGCTTTCCATGTATGAAATTGCCCATTCAGGCACTGGAAGCTCTGAGACGTAGCAGCAGCCATGAAGTCACATTTCTCTAGGGCAATCACATCCATGCCACACAGGACAGCGGTGGAGGCATGTCTGGGGCGTTCCTTAAAAGATAGACGTGTGTGCTTGATTTCAGAAGTGGCCAGCATTGACGTCCATGTCTAATCCTGCTCCAGAACACAAATAAAAATACTCAAAAATAAAAAATAACAAAGGGACACCTCTGCAAGGAGATTCAGGAAAGAAAAGAGAAGGGGCAAGAAAGTAGAGAGCAAATCTTTAATAATGCCTGGCACGGCCATGTGTCGGTAAACAGGGGCAGAATTGCCTCAGTACTGTGTGATAAATAAAAAATGATGTGGCGCTGTACTGTGTTGAAGTCATCAGTCTCTATGATAGACGTTCCCATCCTAAAATATTGTTGCAGAGACGTCTATGTGGCTGTGGCAGTCGCCATCCATTTCGGGCACATCCAAGTTTCAAAAATCTGGCCGAATCTTGCACGTGACTGGCTTATTGACATGCGCGAGTCCACCGATTTAAATGCTCGCACAGATGTGTATTTTTAGGGGAGGACACTGAGCAATTTTAGATGGATCTTGCATATGCCTACCTTCACTGCTGTCGCTCCCACTGTATTTGGGATGTTTTTTACCTGAACATCCCATATTGAACCGAGACGTCTTTTCTAAAATGTGCCTTCATATATATACATCTGTTTGCTCCGCTCTTTGATGAGGCATTCCTGAGGCAGGGTTTGCAATCGCATGCATAACTTTGAAACTTTGAGGGTCTCAACCCAGAAAATGTTTGCTGCCCTATTAAGCAGATATAAATGCACAATTTTCTCAGACTAATTTTCAAAGCAGAAGTTCATGCATACTTTCGCTTTGAACATCTGAGGAAATTTCGCAGAGAGAGTTTGCATGTTTTCTCTTTCTGTGCACACAGTTATAAAATTATCTCCAAAGGGCCCCAAAAAAAACAGATAAATGTCACTGACTGGGGCAAGTCACAGATTTTCATGATAGCGCCCCCCCCCCCCCATCAGCATCCTTGCCAAAGATCATATCTCCACTCTCCCCCTACTCCCCAACCCTTCCCAGCATTTTCTCCTTATTTAACAGATTGACCCCCAGCTGTGGTTTCGGGAGATTACCGCTAGAGATCATAGTTACCATTTTAAACCAAAGCATTACCAGAATAGGAGCACTGGGGGATTGTCCATTAGACAGTAAATACTGGGGAAGGGGGGGTCATCAAGAGGGTCTCATTGGGGGGGGGGGGATGCTGATCAAGGGGAGTCTGAATGGGAGGACATTAATCAGAGGGGAATGCTAATCAGGGGAGCTGACACACAAGAAAGGTATGCGCCCATAGATTCTGCTGCTACAAGCAGAGGGGGGTTTTATGAGATAGTGGCTGCACTATCTTGTGCCAATAGCATGGTGCCCTCTTGAGGTGACCTTAAGGGCATACACCCTATTGGCAGCTCTGGTAGTGCATAGTAAGGTACCACTCACCAGCTGTCAATACTGGCCATGCCCTATCTTCACCCATATCCCGTTCTGTCCCCCCCCCCCCCCAACACATGCTATGCAGTTAGTGTAGGATTTTTATTGCATGGCTGTTTTTAGTACACACAGCCATTAGCATAGGCCTTTGCTAATGGCTAGCATGGGCTAAAACCCACTTTAGTAAACCTCCTCCTTAATTTCAGAAATGCATACTGAAAGCAAAACTTAACAAAATGAAAACATGGAAAAATAGAAAGCGAGGAAATACAGAAAACACAAAACAAGATGAGATAAAATGAAAAATGGCCAGTCTGCACACCCCTTACATTTTAGCCAAGTGATTTACCAAGCAAATGACTTTAACAATTATCTTCTCCACTGTCATCTGTCTTAGCCCGAAATGCAAATTAGAGTACTTTATTGCCATTAAGAATGGTGAAAAGTTGTGTTGCAGTGGATTAATGTGTCATGATCTAATGAAAATCCATCAAAGAATCCTAATCCTTATTCTTGGTAACTTTAATATTTATGTTGATAAACCTTCTGACCACTATGCTACTAAGATCCTTTCTCTTACCTCCTCATTCAACCTCCAGCTTTGCTCTACTGCTCCCACTCATCACCACGGCCACTGCCTTGACCTTGTTTTCTTCTCATGGAGACATATTCTAAGATATGCGTCCCAGGCCTTTGTGCATCCGGTCAGAACCAGACGCACAGAGGTAGATGGGATTCTGATTCTGCAGGGCACGTCTAGCCCCCATGGGATTAGAATCCCATCTAGACCTGTACATGCAGGCCGGGACCCAATTCTGGTCGACCTGCACATACAGGTCTCTGTCTGGCTAACTCTCTTCAGGGCTCCTGAATGGAGCCACGGCGCCGTGGTGTCTGGTTGCCATGGCACAGTGGTTCCATTCAAGAGCCACAATCCCTGGCTGCCAACCACTTCTTTCATTCCCCACAGCCCGACCCCAAATTTGGCTACCCACTTAATCTCCTGCACCCCCCTCCTACCTTTTCCGCTGCCCGGGCCTGCTGTCCCCCAATGTCTAATGGAACTTATTCCACCTCAGAGATGGAATAAGTCCCCGTCTAGTCTGCCGGCCCCGGTCATACAGGGCCGACATCAGAATCGGTCCTGTATGTTCAGGGCCGCAGACTGCCCACTGCCCATCCTACTTCAACCTCCGCACTGCCCCTTTCCTGCCCCCGCCTAGCCTCCTCGTACAAGCTCCTTGTTTGTGCAGGGAGGCTTGGGGGGGTTGGGAAAGACGTGTAACACAATAGACCCCTAATTGTTTACCTTCTAATTTCTGTACCTCAGTTCTTCCCTTATCTGATCATCACCCGCTAAGCTTCACTGTTCATCACTTCCCACCTCAATCTTGCCCGCTCTCCTCCTTTCTTTTTAGAAATCTTCATGCTATTGATCCATTGGCTCTCTCCACTATTGTCTTATCACCTTTTGCCTCCTCCTTGTCTTCCAAGTCTGTTAAAGAGGCTGTAGTTTCCTATAAAACTGCACTCTCCTCTGCTCTGGATGCTCTTCCTCTGCCCAAGCCATGTCCTGTGAGGTGCAAGCCTTGGCTGTCTGACTACCCGCTATCTATGCTCCTATGCCCACTATGCTCTGCATATTTGGCTCAAATTCCACACCCTTGCTGACCTTTTTCACTTCAGATTCATGCTTGCCTCCTTCCAATCAGTCATAGCACTCAACAAGCAAAACTACTTTGTCCATCTGACTAACTTTCTTGCCTTTGACCCTAGCCATCTCTTTTCAACTCTCAACTCTCTTCTCAAGGCACGTTCACCTCCGACCCCTCCTTCCCTTTCTGCCCAAACTCTAGCCAACTATTTCCATGACAAAGTCCCCAAGATTACACTCTAATTCCCCACAAGGTCAGATTCATCCCCTTTTCGCCCTCTTCAATACCAACTCTTCCCCTCAATCTCTGTTAGCCTTTCATCCTTTTCTAAAATCTTTGAAGAGGAAACCACTCATCTTCTTTCCTCCTCTAAACTGTTCCCCCGATCCTATCTCTGCCCATCTCCTTAACTTCATCTCCTCCTCTGTCATCACTTCCATCTCTCATATTTTCAACCTATCGCTCTCGACTTCAACTGTCCCAGCAGCCTTCAAGCATTCTGTGGTCACACCTTTCCTCAAGAAACTTTCACTTGACCCTACTTGTCCTTCCAATTATCGACTCATCTCCCTTCTTCCCTTCTTTTCCAAACTTCTAGAACATGCAGTTCTCTGCCATTGTCTTGAATTTCTCTCCTCTAAAACCCTTCTAGATCCACTAAATCTGGCTTTCGTCCCTTACATTCTACTGACGGCTATTGCCAAAGTCTGTAGCGACTTATCCCTGGCTAAATCCAAGGACCTTTACTCAGTCCTCATTCTTCTTGACCTTTCTGCTGCTTTGACACTGTTGACCACCACCTTCTCCTTGACACATTTTCCTCACTTGGTTTTAGGGACTCTGTGCTGTCCTGGTTCTTTTCTTATCACTTCCATTGCTCATTTAGTGTTTGTTTAGTGTTTCCTCCTCTACTGCTGTCTCACTCTCAGTTGATGTACTCCAAGGGTCTCTTCTGGGCTCTCTCCTTTTCTCTCTATATATCAAGTTCCTTGGTGCTCTCATCTCCTCCTATGGTTTTCACTATCATTTTTACACTGATGACTCTTAGATCTATCTCTCTACACCTGATATTTCTCCAATGCTCCAGGCCTGAATCTCTGTTTACCTATCTGACATTGCTAACTGGACATCTCGCCATCATTTGATATTGAACATGGCCAAAACCAAACTTATTTTTCCCCCTAAACCCACCTCCCCGCTTCCTCCTTTCTCTGTCTCTGTGAATAACACTCTCCTACTTCCCGTTTCCTCAGTCCGCAATTTTGGGCTCATCTTTGACTTCTCCTTCTTCTCCACACACATCCAACTCATTGTTAAAACCTGTCATTTCTTTCTCTGCAACAGCAAATTTCGCCCCTTCCATTCTGAACACACTACTAATACTCTTATCTAATCTTTAGTCACCTCTAGTCTTGACTATTGCAACCTTCTTCTTGCTGTTCTTCCTCTGCATCATCTCTCTCCTCTTCAAGTGCCACTGTGCCCATAGACAAAATGGGTGTTACTGAATTTAGCACACCTTCAAATTTGTGAAAGCATGTTAAGCTTTAGTAAAGATGCCTCTTATTGAGTGTCTGAAAACCATTTGTATGTACAGTGAGGATAAAGAAAGGCAACCATATTTCTGCATTATTATCCTCTAGTGCCAACTGCCAGGTGCATTACTACAAAACCCTGCTCATTAAGAACCCGTAGCAAACCTGCCATCTCATAACAGCACTACCAGGACTCACAGAGCACCTAACCCTATTTATCAAAATGTAGCACTACAAATATTAAACCAATACATCTTATTGGGAAAAAAGAATAAATGGGTCTACTATGCAGAAACTAGACAAACAGCACAGTTCTGTCATACATGCAAAACAGACAGGTCATCAAAAAATACATAACAAGGGATCATGATTTAAAAATATGAAGACAATAATTGAACTGGCAACTTGAAAAACCAAACTTTGAATGCAGCACAACAATGGAAAAATTAAACTATGAAATTAATTTCCTCTTATACTGAACAAAGCACAAAGACATCAGAGCACATTTCCCAGAGCGGCCATATTCCAGTTAATACATTCTAAATAAAATACTTTTTTCATATCTTTTGTTGTCTGGGCATTTTATTTTTCAGTCGCAATTGCCCCAGTCTCTCTCTTCTGCGTTCTTTATGTCTTCTGCTAACTCTTTATTGTCTACAGGCCATGTCCTTTCTTCTCCTATTTTTTTTCCATTTTCTGTCTACATCTGCCTCTGACATACTGATCTTTTGCTTTTTGTTCTTTCCTCCATTTCTTTCTTTACTCATTCATTCTCTCAATTTCAACCCTCCATCCTCAATCCCCTTTTGACTTTTCATGTAGCAACTTTCCATCTACTTTTCTAACCTCCAGCCCAGCTCCCCTATTTCTCATTTCACTCCTTCGCTAGCCTCTTATTCCCCTCTGTGCCTCCTAGATCCCTTCCACCACCCAGTTACTTCCTTCTTAGATATTCATTAACTCTGCCTTTCCTCCTTTTTACCAAGGCGTTCACTCTTATGCCCCTCTCTTTCAATTCTTCCCTCCATTTGACCTTTCTTCTTCCCTCCCACACAAAATATCTGCTCCCCTCTCAATCCTCACTCCCACAGTTTCTTTTTTTCTCCCCCCAGATCTAGCTCCACCCCTTCCAATTCCAGCCTTCCCAGCATCCATTCCTTCCAGTCTCATTCTCCCCATCCCCCAGCATCAATCCATTTCCAGTCCTAGCCCCCTAGTAGCAGTCTTCCTCCAGTCCCAGTCCCTCCCAGCTTCAGCTCCCTTCCAGTCCCCCCATCCCCCAGCATCAGCCCATTTCCAGTCCTAGCTACCCCTCCCCCAGTATCAGTCCTCCTCCAGTTCCAATCCCTCCCAGCAACATCTCCCTTCCAATCCTAGGCTTGCCATCCTTCAGTCTCAGCACATTTACAGTCCTACCCCCCCCCCCCCCCGCAGTATCGGTCCTCTTCCAATCCCAATCCCTTTCAGCATCATCTCCCTTGTAATCCCAGGCTCCCCATCCCCTAGCATCAGTCCATTTCCAGTTCTAGCCCCCCAGTATTCTTCCAGTTCCAGTCCTTCCATCCCCCAATATTAGCCCATTCCCCGTTCTAACACCAGTAGCAATCCCAGTGCCAGCGGCTCCTGCTCCCTCCACCTTCCCCCTTACTCACACATACACATGGCCCCACACCTTGGGGGGGGGGGGGGCCCTAAGCTGGCCTGGCTGGCTTGAGGGGGAGCTAGTGAGGACCGAAGTCTGACTCACTTCTGCACAGCCGCAGGAGTAAAGACCTGCCAGAGCGGTTTCTTTTTTCTCCTGCGACTGTGTTAAGTTGTTTGCTATCGGTGTGGGTCACTAAGTACAGGTTAAACAGGGGCTTTTCATGTCTCACAAGAAATGCCCCTGTTTAACCTCTACATAGTGACCCACACCAGTAGCAAACAACTTAATACAGCGTGGAGAAAAAAGAAATTGCTCTGGCAGGTCTTTACTCCTGCAGTTGTTCAGAAGTGAGTCGGGGAGCCGGACTTCGGTCCTCACCAGCTCTATCTCAAGCCAGCCAGGCCAGTGCAGGGACCCCAAGGTGTGGGGCCATGTGCAGCCAACATTACCTAACATGCCTTGGGCCAGCCCTGGTTTCTCCTTATGCCTGGAACAAGCTACCTGTGTCTGTATATCAGGCTTCATCTATGCCCCTTTTCAAATCCGAGCTCAAAGCTCAACTCTTTGTGGCTGCTTTTGGATCCTGTTACCTTGTTCTCCTATGTGTCTCCTTACCTTTCCCTAGTTCTGCCTTTGTTCTCAGCTATTGTATTGTCTGTCTTGATTAGACTGGAAGCTCTGATGAGCAGGGGCCATCTCTTACATGTATCTGCACAGCACTGCATATGCCTTGTAGCGCTATATAAATGATTAATAATAGTAGTAGTAGTAGTAATGCAATGTCATGTGATAGCTTCTGACCAATCACCATGCTTGATTTTCCTAACCATCTTATCACTGGTAATAAAATGACCTTTACCAATCATCTTCATCACTAAAATAAATGTGAACATACTATTTTTTTCCAGCAGGTACTTGCCAAACTTAAGTAATTCTGTTCTATATCCTGCCTCCAGAATATTAAAAAGTTACATCAAAAGTTGGTTTCTTATAATTGATTATTTATTTAAAATTAGCTTTCTAGGAATGGGTAAGTATGATGAGTGCTCTGTACAACGAGGCCCTCCTTAATTGCTGTATGGCAAATTCGGTCAGTTTGGTTACTCCTGGACACTTGGGTCTTGAAGCTGTTGGTACATGCATTTGTACTCAGCAGTTTGAACTTCTCTAATGCTTTTTATATTGCCCTCAGAGGTGGCACACTAAAAATATTGCAACTCATACAGAATATTGCTGTTAGATTTCTTTTTTTCTGTTTACAGGCATGATCGCATGACTCCCCTTCTAGCAGATCAACACCGATCCCCTATTACATACAACATTAAATTCAAAATACTAATTTTGGCTCACTCGTGTCCCAGAGTATTTATCCAATCTTTCAGTTCTTTATCAACCTCGACGCCCTCTTTGCTCACAGCAAGGCAATTCCCCCTCCAGCAAGATTACTCGCTGTACCATCTTTGCCAAATTGGCGAGCCAACAATTATTAAATTTAAGTCAATTTTTAAAGCTTTCTTCTTTACTCAAGTTTTTCACAGCTTGAGGGGACATTTCTTTGGTTTATGATTCTGACTTTGAGGGGTAAGGTAATAAGCTCTAATTGTGCCTTGTAATTACATGTTGCTTGTTCTCACTGCTTTTGGGGTTCCCTCTCATACTTTCAACTCTTTTGCAATGCTCCAGTGTTGCTGTTGGTTCCCCTTTCATATCAAGCACTATGTTTCCTGTTAGTGCTAAATTCTTCTACTCTTTATATTCTATTATTATTTTAACTTTATCTTCTTCTGGATATTTTTTTCTGTATTTTTATTTCCATTATTTAACTCACATCCTTTCAGTAGTATTTCAAGGAGAGTTACATTCAGGTACTGTAGGTATTTGCAGGGCCAGCACTACTACTACCTCCCACACAAAATAAACGTTCCCCCCTTAGTCCCCCAGTTTCTTTGTGCACTACCATTAGGCAAACAAGATGGTCGCCTAGAGCGCTGGGCCTCCAAGGATACCGATGTCTACTGCTGCTAATCCTCTCCGGGGCCTGCAATGGTGGTAATAGCTAAGAAACCGCGACGCCGTGCTTAGCTTAGGGCTCTGGCACTGCGCCACAGTTTCAGGCTTTAACTAGCTGCCCTTTCTGTTCCCCTCTGATACAGACTTCTGGAGAGGGGTGGCGGCAATGTGGGCGGCAGGATGGAGGGCACTGCCGCCCCCATTGCCTTGCACTGGCCCTGGGTATTTCCTTTCTCCTGGAGGGCTTACAATCTACGTTTGTGCTTGAGGCAATGAAAGGTGAAGTGAACAGTCGGTTCTGCAGGAACTACAGGACTCTGTTAAGCGACACCAGTCATTGGATATGCAGCAACTTGGTCTCTGTCAGAACTATGGTGTTGAAACCTTGTTTCTGTCTTTATTTAACATTTTGTGGTGTAATCTGGATCATGCGAGAATGGCAATAATGATGATTTTTCTTGATATTTCATCTGCTTTTGATTCTCTCGTTCATGTTTTGTTATTACAGTGATTGCAGTCTGAGGGTGTTGCAGGTCATGTGCTGCACTGGTTTTCTTTGTATTAGCCAGACCATTTTTTTCAGGTGCAGGTTGGTGGTGATGTGTCTGATCGGCGTCACTATCGTGGGATGTTCCACAGGGCTCTGCTCTGTCAGTCTTGCTGTTTAATGTTTGTGTATCTTCCATTTACGCATTTTTTAGGGACTTTGGTGTTTTGTATCATGTGTATACAGATGATTTTTTGCTTTATATGCCATTCGCTATCTCTGCTGGCTTTGCCTCTTTATAGCTTTTAGATTGATCCACAACCCATGTTGCAAAAACCACAATGCAATAATGCGCAGACAATTACAGGAAGACGGAGGTGTTATTCATGTCCCGTGATCATTCTTTTGTCGCCCCTTTGGAGGTGTTTCTGAATGGTCAGTTGGTGGCCATTTGTAGTGAAGTGGTGTATTTGGGCGTGACTTTGGATCACAGTTTGAATATGCGGACTTATCTTACAAAACTTGTGTGGCATTCCTTTTGCCATATTACGCTGGTATGATATCTCCAGCCATTACAATCCACATGCCACTCAGCCTTCTTCTTTCTAGGCCCATCCCTATGGAACTCCCTCTCCACTGCCCTCCGACTGGAACAGATCTACTGTCTCTCCTAAAAACCCATCTTTTTTCCTCCGCTTTTGATCTTCCATCCTCCATTTCCTGACTTTATTTTTGTTGTCTGACTCTCTTGTCCTGAATGATTGAGTTCTTTCCCTTTCCTGTCTCACATTGTAATTCCTTTCCGTACTCCTTTCCAGCCTCGTCCACACCTTTATGTTTAAAAATTGTGCACCGCCTGATATCATGAAGGAGCAGTATATCAAGTAACTCAATAAACATAAACATTACTCTGTGCTTCTGATTTTTGATCAGTTTTTCAGGTGGTTTTGACACCTACCTTTGATTAGGGGCCCGATCCAGGAAGGAGAATAGTGGGGCTATTTGCCCCGATGGGATGTCCACCCCCCACTATCTGCCCTTAACCTATTCTACCTCCTTGCCCTGCTGCACGTACAGAGCCGCTGTGCGTGACAAGGGCAGCACGGGGGCAGAGAGTGGGCAGAGTGTAGGTGAGCCCGATCCCTGGACATACAAGACCAATTACAGTGATGGCCCTGTACGTCCAGGAATTGCCGGGGGAAGCCCTGCTTATTCCACCTCTGAGGTGGAATAAGCACGGGGTGCTCCTCCAATCCCTCCTGGCAGCCCCCCCCCCCGCCCCCCCGGAGCCCAGAAGACCCTGCCCGGAGTAACAGAACACCCAGGGTGAGTCCCTGCTGCCCAATCCAGGCCCTGGCTGCACCAGTCGGGGGTCAGGGGTCAGGCGGCGGAACGGCAGTGAGGGCACTGCAGTGGTCACATCAACATGCGAGGTGGACATCCCCGCCAGTATGCAAGGGCATGCCAGGCCATCTAAGGGCTTGATTCTGCACCAGTGGGAACATCTGGCTCCCGTGGTATAGAATCGGGTCCCAATGGGCCCGTCCTGCTCAGGGCCATCCAGATGGCCCAGATGTGCCCCTACTGGGATCAGGCTCCACCTGAACATTGTTTTGACTGGTCTTTCATCTATGACGTTGTCTGCCTTGCAGATGGCACAAAATGCTGCAGCAAAGGTTCTTTTTGGTAGATCGCGGTTTGATCATATCATCCCTTGCTTGTGTTTCTTGCATTGGCTTGCGATTCAACAAAGGATTTTGTTTAAGGTTCTGTGTTTTGTGTTGAAAATCAAGTTGGGGTTGTCACCTTCTTGTCTTGATTGGCTACTGCAGTGGCATTTTTCTTTCTGTCCAGTTCACCTAGGTCTTCAGGATTCTCTCCTTCTGCCGCCATTGTTTGCCAATAGCCTGTGTGTGACTCAGTCATGTGCGTTATCTTTTTATGCTCCCTGTATGTGGAATCATTTGCCAGATTCTTTGCGGGGTTGCATTGATGCGGTGGACTTTCTCAAGAAATTGAAAACTTTTTTATATTTACAGGCCTTTGGGATTGTTCCCTCTTGATTAAATTCTTGCGTGTTAGTTTTGATATTGTATCTGTCTTTTGATATTTCATTATATTTTTTTGTCCCACTTTGAATTGTATGATTATGTGGCTTATAAATGTTTCACATAAATAAATAAATAATGCATAAGCATGATAAATCAGAAAGAGTGTGATGCCTCAATTTTATACTATAAATATATGCAGTATAGGCAATGAATGGTCCTGAGTATCAGCACCATGCCTTTCGCCTTGACTGTCTCTCATCTTAAGAATAGGATGATGAAGCTGGAGGTTAATTATGGACCATCATAGCATTTTATCTTAGCTGAAGAAAATGTTTGAATTCCAAGTATTTAAAGAATATCTGTGTGTACTTCACAGTAGCACTTTTGCAGATTTCTTTGTTACAGATCTATAAAGGCGTGCACTTCCTACACCGAATTTCATTGTTATGAAAGTATTGTAGATGAGTGACATTAATTTGCCTCATGAAGTCTTTCAGTTGCTCAACACACCTATGTGGCTTAATAACTAAGAATACCTTGGTTATGGTATCTTAAAATCTCTCGGTGAACAATTGCCTTTTGTCGAAGCCCAAGAATGAGAGAGCAATGTAATAAGGGTTTGCACATTGTCTGCAGTACATTTAACGTGAATCTATTCAAACTGTCATGGAAAGAATGCAATAGAAACCAAGGGCACACGCTGAAAAGCGGCATTTCAAAATGTTTGGGAATAATCATTCTGGCCTTCGTTTAGCAAAATTCTCAGGTACAGAAAACAATTTCCTGCAGGAGCAAAGCTGATTGAACAAGCCCGCAGGTAAATGCCCAGATGGAGTTTAGGATTTCAATCACTGGTCAAAATCATTTTTTCTTATGTACAATAATAATGATGAAAACAAAAATTCATAATAACAATGTATCACTGAAATGCAAATTTATTCACTCATGTATGTATTTATTCATTTTATTCAGAATTTATTTCTATACTGCTTTTCTGCCGTTCAAAGTGGTTTACATGTAACATAATACCTTAATGGGGCATGGGGTGCATGCTGTTTTACAATGAACGGAACATGTTAGCACTTTATGCAGAAAGCCCTTGAGTTAGCAGCCCAAGGTCAGTGAGGTTCTGTAGAGAGAAGGGTGGCGTGTTAATCAAGAAAGTGTGTGAGAGATGGTTACTAGCCGAGTAGTCATCTCCAGTGCAAGAGAGTAGTCAAACTGTTAAAGGAGCTGGTGCTTGCCTACTTGTGGCTAAATATATGAAAACCAGCCAGTCATGTGCTGGATGCATAAAATAGTATAGCCAACTCCCTTGTTTATGCTGAATGGAATCTCTTTCAACAGCTGCCTCCAGGAACAGACAAGGTGGGAGCAGCAGTTTGGGTCATCTCTGGCGGTCTGGAGCATGGAATCCTGGGATCTCCTGAGAATCACTATTACCTGCTATATGGACATGTTACAGGCATTGTTTTTTGGAAAACTGAGACTTCTCTGGGAAGCAAGGGATAGACCAATGGCCTAGTACTACAACCTGCAGGCTACAGAAGGAGGATAGGCCAGGGGTTTTGTCATCAGACACTTGTTGGCAAGGCTCTCATTCCTCTTTAAGATTTATGCTTGGAAGGACCATGAGTGGAAGCTCATGGCAAATAGGGCAAAGAAAGTGATATTGATTAACCCATAATATATGCGTTGCTAGTGCCGCTCTGGCACACCTTATCATATTATGTGATTCTGCTTTTGAAAGCTGATTTACTTTGCAGTTTTGTCCTTGGTCTTCTTTGGAGCATTCCAGATGAGCAAATTAATGATAGAGTTCAGGAAGAACAAAATTACAATGGAATATTAGCCAATAATGTACTGGTGAAGAAAGACAAGTTGTAGATCACAATTGATGGGTCTATAACAGATCAAGCCGGATCAATAATTCTGAGTCAGAGAACTTCTCAGGTTACATCCCCTATATAAAAGGCATTGAAGCACACACTTCTTGATTTACTATGATCTATTTCCCCCTCCCCTTGACTTGATGCCAGTTACAGCAGTATATACAATACTGGGGTCATTCTGAGCCGCGATATTCGGCCCCCTCTGCCATCCCCGACTAACCCCCCTGTAAAAATAAGGTGTTTGTACAGGGAGGTTAGATGGGGGTGGGAAAGGGGCAGTGTGGAGGTGGAGTTAGGTTGAGCAGTGGGCGGTCCACGGCCCCGGACATACAGGGCCAGCAGACTGAACAGGGGGATGGCAAGCCTGGGCGGTGGAAAAGGTAGGAGGGGGTACAGGAGATTCCCCGCAGCCCGACCCCGGCCTTGGGAGGCCAGATCGTGGGTTGGGCTGTGGGGAATGAAAGAACAGGTTGGCGACCGGGGATCGTAGCTCCTGAATGGAGCCACGGTGCCATGGCAACTGGACGCCATGGCGCAGCGGCTCCATTCAGGAGCCTTGACTGAGTTAGCCGGGCAGAGGCCTGTATGTGCAGGCTGACCAGAATAGTGTCCTGACCTGCATGTACAGGCCTAGATGCAATTTTGATCCTGCGTGGCTATATGTGCCACCCAGGATCAGAATCCCGTCTACCTCTGTGTGTCCGGTTCCAACCAGGTGCACAGAGGGCTGGGACGTCCAAAATGGAATGAGGCTGTATACTTATATAAAATAGATTTAGCTGGCAGCAAATTTGGAACGCACCTTTTTAAGATAAAGCATGTTACTATTGCAGCCCAAGCTGAACTACCCATCAGCACATTCCAAAAGTTTAGGAGGTGGAGTTTGGCAATGGTTAATGCCTATGTGAGAGAGAAAGTTCTATGTTTATCCAGGAGTAATATATCAAATATCAATGCAATTAAGGACAAAACAAAGTGCACCTTAATATTGTTTGTGATTCTGATCACCACATCTCAAAAGAGATATAATAAAATTAGTGAAGGTATGGAGAAAGGCAACCAAAATGATAAAGAGGATGGAACAATACCTCTATGAGGAAAGGCTAAGGAGGTTATGGCTCTTCAGCCTGGAGGAGAGATGGCTGAGAGGAACTATGATACAGGTATATAAAATCCTGAGTAGAATCGGTAAACTTGAATCAGTTTTTTACTCTTTCAAAATGTACAAAGGCTAGGGGACACATTATGAAGTTACTAAGTAATGCATTTAGAACAAATTGGAGAAAATATTTTGCCACTCAGCACATAATTAGGCTCTGGAATCTTTTGCCAGAGGGTATGGTAAACGCAGCATAACAGGATTTTAAAAAAGTTTAGACAAGTTCCTAGAGGAAAAGCCCATAAACTGTTATCAAACTGGCAAAGAATAGTTAATCATGTATATCATTCTTAATCATAACTCCAAACAGAAAGACCTACCTCTCTCTATCTCTGTCTGTCTTTGTATGGGTTTTCTCTGGTGGGGAGGTGAAGTTCTTTTCCTTGTGTTTTGTGCTTCTCAAGATGCTATTTTTGACAGAGGTTTTGAATTTTTATATAGTGTCCATGGTATGGCATCATGTACTAAAGATATTTTTTATATCAATATATAATTGTTATAACAATAACATCCAGAAGGCAGAACTGTCCACTTGTTAAACAGGCCGTTGCAGAAAGCCAGTGCTGAAGTCGCACGCTATCAACTTTTTACGCCTATTTGCAGTGCACCGATAACATGCAATTTTAACACCTGCATGCAGAAAGCGTAGTTACTCACCTGTAACAGATGTTCTCAAGGGACAGCAGGAATCAGTCCTCACATATGGGTGACGTCAGCACCGATGGAGCCCGCACGGAGCATTTCCCCAGCTTTCAAAGAAAGCCTTTGGGAATGCCCCCAAGGGTGCTATCTTACTCAGTCAGGTGCCATAGCTATAGCCCCTTCAAGAAGATAGCAAAAACATATAGCAACTCCAAGGGGAGGAGGGAGGGTTGTGAGGACTGATTCCTGCTGTCCCTAGAAAACACCTGTTACAGGTGAGTAGCTACACTTTCTCCAGGAACAAGCAGGAAGTCACTTCTCACATATGGGACTCCCTAGCTACAGGCTACCGAGAACCTGTAGAAAAAGGCACGGCATTGCCAGGAGCAGTTGCCAGTGAAAGCCAAAGGCAGCCTGAGGATCCCGGGTCCATGGATGGCACGCTCTCAGTATCCGGAACAAGAAGGGTCAAAGGGCAGGAGTTGATTAAACCCTGAACAGATTACAGAGTACAGCCTGTCCGAAGGTGGTGTCCCAACGGGACTCCCTCTCCAGGCAGCAATGCACTGTGAAGGTATGAGTGGAAGACCAAGTGGCAGCCTGGCAGATGTCTGCCAGTGGCACTGAGTGGAGACTAGCGATAGACATCGCCATTACTCGGACATTGTGAGCCGTGACTCGGCGTTCCAGGGAAAACCCGGCCTTGGCCTGGGTAAAGGCAAAGCAGTCTCCCACCCAGATGAACAAGGTCTGCTTGGTGACCGCCAGCCCCAATCAGCTGGGGTCGAAGAAAATGAAGAGCTTCCCAGACCTGCGGTGGGCCCGAGTCCGCTGTAGGTAGAAAGAGAGAGTCCTCTTACAATCCAGGGTGTGGAGAATCGCTGATGCCCAGTAGGCGTGGGGCTTTGGGAAAAAGGTGGGCAGCACTATCTCTTGATTGAGATGAAAATCCAAGACAACTTTTGGAAGGAACTTGGGGTGAGTGCACAGGATCACCGGTTCCTATAGAACCTCGTGTATGGGGCCTCGGCCATCAGTGCCTGGAGTTCACTAACTCTCCGGGAGGAGGTGAGAGCCACCGGGAAGGCCACCTTCCACGACAGATGCCACAGTAGGCAGATAGCCATGGGCTCAAAGGGCAACTTGGTCAGCTGCATGAGGACCACATTGAGGTCCCGGTCCGCTGGAGGAGGGCCCTGAACCCCCCACTCACTCAACCAAAAATAATCCCAGGTGGTCCAGTGGCCCTGAATTCCCCACCAGCCAAACCAAAAATAATCTTTGTGGCCTGTCAGCCCCAAAGCCCCCACCCGCTCTGCCAAAAATAACCCTGATGGTCCAGCAGCCCTGAACCCCCCACTCCCCTCCTGCTACCTTTACAAACAGACAGGAGTGTTGCCCATGCAACCCAGCTCCTGAGTCGCCATCTTGAAAAATGGCAGCACCTGGGTACCCACGGGGCCAGGTGCCGCCATTTTTTGAGATGGTAGTGCTCCTGCTCATTTGTAAAGGTATGAGGAGGGGGATGGGGGTTGGGGCTGCTGGGTCATCAGGGATTATTTTTACTTTGGCAGGTGGGGGGGGGGATTGGGACTGCTGGGCCACCAAGGATTTGATTTCTGGCAGTGGCAGTGGCCCCCTGACAGCATTTTGATGGCATTGGGCTTTCCCCAATGCCTGAATCATCTGAGGGGACATTTGAGGCATTTGGAAAAGCACTTGATGCCTTAGAATACTGTCAGAGGCACAGACTAGATGCTTAAGCCACCTCAAGACCAGGCGTAGAGATATTGGCTCTAAGGCTGGTTGCGAAATCCTCTACGCATTTCTCTGCGTCAGATGTAGACAATATTAGCATGCTATTTTATTATAGCCAGCTCATTTGCCTATAATTTTAAAATGCTTGATGTTAATTATGCACTAGTTTTTCCTTTGCTGTTTATGCGCTCGTCCGTCTCTTTTCTGCATTTGGCTGTAGCAGTAATTATGCTTAAAAGTGGTATTATCTGTGCTTAAAGGTCGCACTAGTTTTCTGGATCGTCCTGAAAGTATTTTCCAGAGAGAGGAGTGGGTGCTTAGTGCAGGACTCAGAGAAAAGATAAGGTGGGAAGATACCAAAAGAGGACACCTGCCTGGTGGTCTAGGAAGGACATATTACCAGCAGATTCATAGTCTGAACTGTACCAACGATTTTGACATGAAACTCTTGTCTCACTACAGTTTCCCAGTGGCTTAAGTGCAACCAGCTAAACTAAACCCAGACAAAGGTAAAGCTATGTGGATTTCAGATAATGCCTCTCTCATAGCTGTCACACCCACCCTGGAGGGTATTTCCTTACCTCTAGTTCCAGTATTAAAAATCCTGGGTTGTACGTTTGATCCTCACTCACTTTTGCCCATCGCATATCAGACACTGTAAAATCCTGCTTTTATGCTCTCCGCACTATTAAGGCTCTCCGTACATTCCTTGATAAACCAGCTCTTATTATACTGATTTTCTCCTTGGTAATCAGCAAACTAGATTATAGTAACTCCCTCTAGAATGGTCTTCTTCTTTATTCAATTAAACACCGTCAAAGAGTTCAAAATGCTGCTATCAAACTCCTTGCTCATTCCAAGATATCCAATCATGTTACTCCTCTACTCAGATCCCACCGTTGTCTCCCAGTATCTTACCCACTCAGGTCTCCCTCGTTATCTGTCAGATCCTCTCATCCCATATACGTCAGCTAGAATGCTCAGCTCCCAAAGCCACAAATAATGTCACTTGCCACAAGTCCACACAGCGACCGGCATTCTATTTTCTGGCCTCAGCCCTTTGGAAATCATTACCCCTGAGCCACTGATCTATACTGCTCTTCTGCTCTACCCTTTATATTTCTTTTTGTTAGCACTATTAGTATTACATTGTAAACCGCCTTGCTGCCACAGGTTAAAGAAAGAATATCTAGTAATAAATAAACCATATCCTGCCTCCAGTACTGAATATCTGGGTTGGCTAGATAGAGCATTAGCTAACTGTCTAGCGGTGATATTCAGCCACTGGCCAGTTTGCTAAAGCGACAAGTTGGACGAGCCTTTCAGGTGCTGACTTTCACTGCTATGGGATAACCAGCGAACAGCTGAATATTGCTGCTAGTCTGCTAATCTTCCAGCAGCCTCGTCATGCTCATATTGCCCTTCTTCTCAAGTCACTTTATTGACTCCCAATCCATTTCCACATCCAGTTCGAATGTGTCCTGCTGACCTATAAGTGCATTCACTCTGCAGCTCCTCACTACGTTCTTCTCTTATCTCTCCCTACACCCCTCCTCGAGAACTCCGCTCTTCTGGCAAATCATTTCTATCTGTGCCCTTCTCTTCTATTGCTAACTCCAGACTTCGCTCCTTTCACCTTGCTGCTTCTTATGCCTGGAACAAACTACCTGAGTCTGTACGTCAGGCGCCTTCTCTGGCCCTTTTCAAATCCAGGCTGAAAACTCACCTCTTCGCTGCCGCTTTCGGATCTTGACAACAGATCTCCTTGTGTTTCCTTACCATTCCCCCTAGACGTATCCCATGTCTACAGCTACTGTGCTGTCTGTCTTGACTAGATTGCAAGCTGTGATGAACAGGGTCTGTCTTTAACCTGTGTCTGTGCAGCACCGCGTATGTCTTGTAGCGCTATATAAATGCTCGGTAGTAGTAGTAGTCGTAGTAGCAGTTATTCCTGGGTGATGCCTCTACTCCCAGATCGGCCCCGACGCTAGCCGCCATTAGTGCTGCTAAATAGTTCACCGACGGCCATTTAGGAAATTTGCAGGTCTACAGACCACCTAAATGGCGCAGACCAGCTAAATTGCTTTGAATATCCCCCTCTCCCCCCCCCCCCCTATTTTTGGGGCTATACGCAATAAACATGGTTTTAAGAAAACATCCCGACTCTACTGGCATTCTTTTGAGTGCTGAATTTTTTCTCAATGAGATCAGGCGGTCAGGCCTTTGGGTTTGTGGCTTCCCCACTCACCAGACCCCCATATATTGATTTTTACAAATTCGTTCTGTACCATCTGGGCTGGGCAAGCCAATACTCCACGAGCTACCTATATATTAAGCTTGTTCCTTGAGATATTATTCATCTGTGATCAGATTGCTTAATGTGCATAGGCCTCCTTTCAACTGAGATGATTTAATCATATTGTTACCTATTATGATTAATGTGGGGCCCGATGTTGGTGAAGAGAGGGTGATATCCCTTGATAATATATGACAGATATAGCTTAATGAAAAAATGACTGGGCAGCAGTCCAATGAACGGGAAAAGCTGGGAATAATCACAGGCTTTGCAGAGAAGATGGTTAAAGAAGATGAGATTTGCATCATTAGGAAGCAACCTCTTCTGACTGCCTGGTAACGGTGAGTGCATTTTCTGGGGAGATTTATGAAAGGGGCAATTTTCCAACTGTCCACCTAGGGTCCCTTTTACTAAAGGGCACGCTGGAATTAACTGTCGGGGGCATGGAAAGCATGTTCCCGGCACTTAACGTGGAGCCATGTGCACTAAAGAGACATACAAATAGCACAGGTGAACTTAACCCCACCTACTGACGTAGCGTTACGTGCACCTATCCTAATTGCAAGGGGTGCATGCTAACTGCAAGGGCTGTGTTGAGAGGGGCTTGAAGTGGGGTACCAGGGCCCTCTGAAAGCGTTAATATGGAGAATGGCTTGTACTAACAGTCTGAAGCCTGGCAGTGTGGAATTCACTAGCAACCTGGAGAGATATGCATACGCAAAACCAAGGCCATATTTAGCAAAACAGGACAGAATGTTTTGGGCTTCTCTTAATTCAGCTGAGCAATATGTCTGTGTTTACTTTGACCTTTATCAGCACTTGTAACACACAGATAAAGAAAAGTGGTGCTGATATCGCAGTTTTCTCCCAATAAAGAAGGTGCTTTGGCCTAGCCAGGGGAAGGGGGATTTACAGGAACTGTTCAAGTTTGCAGGACTGTGGGCCCCCTCCCCTTAAGGCCTTAAAAAATACTGGGTTGTCATATAACTCTCTGTGTATACATGCTTATTTATTTACTTTGAATTTAAAGAATCAAAGTCAAGAACCGAGATCGGTTAATTGGTAGCCCGGTGAGAATTAGGCTACGGGTAAAGAGATGTCTTTCCTTTAGTGATTTACCCCTGCACTAACTGTACAGTGCTCACCATGCCAACTCTCCACCCCTATCCAGCCCCCGTACCACACCAATGCATAAGTCACACTTAGTGCAGCACTTGGCCTGAGCTGTCACGGCCCGCACTAGCTGTCACTGCACGTCCCAGTGGGCCTTCGGCACGCATCAGAATACATGCTGACAGCTGCGCCATTTAGTAAAAAACCCCTAGATGCAAAATCCTCAGGTAGTTTGTCCCTGTAAACCTTTCAGTGAATTTTCACAGGGAAAGTATGCATAAGCTTTTCCTTAGAAATGTGCCCAGAGGTCGAAAGTCTCTGCTGACCTTTGCACCTGCATTTTCTTCAACTTAAATTTCTATGGAGCACAAATGTGCATAGATTTGCATATTCAGTCTACATGCATTACTTTCTGATCCTGTTCAAAGCATAGCCCCAGCAAAGCCTTCTCTCAATCTGGCAAAAATGCATGCATCCACTGTAGAATTAAGTGTGTACTTCTAGCAAGACTGAGCGAGGGTAATTTTCAGACAGTGGATTAATCTGGGTATATGGCTTTGAAAATAACCCTCTGTCAGTTTAGGAATCTTCTCTTAGTGTGTAGAGCCATCTATCCAAATACCCCTGCTTGCTCATTCTGTATCTACCTCCTCCAGTCGGGAGGGGGGTCAGCAGTGGCAGGTCATCTGTGCCGAAGCGCATGACCTGCCACTGCTGCGCCAAGCCGAGTCTTCCCCTCTCCAATGACCCCACCGATGGAATCGCTGGGAGCAGCGGGGGCAGCAGCATGGTTCGAAAGGGGGACAGCATGGCTCAGAAGGTGAGAGCGGCATGGCCAGGCCTTCTGCCTAGGGTGGCAGAAACCCTTCGGCCGGCCCTGCAAATGCCGGCCCTTAACACCTGTATCTTGGTCATTTTGCAAACTTAGACGCGCAGCCGCTCTTAAGCACCACATTTACCACATTTCAACTTGGTGTGGTAGATATGAATATTTTATTTATTTATTTTATTTTATTTATTTGAGCACATTTTTATACCGCTCCTTCCAGTGGTCAGCAGCAGTTTACATTTAACAATTAACTCTACAGTTTAGCAGTTACATAAAACAATGAGAAGATAACTTAGAACATTGGAAGGTAACATTGATTTAAGATAACTCAATAATTCAAAACTATTTACATAATAGAAGGAAAACATGTTAACTTACATGTTATAAGTTTAACTATATACAGTATTTGAATGGTACATGCAAGTAGATTTACAAATTAATTAATTCTTTGTGGATTTGGGGTATTCATATGCTAACATATAGTTGACCTCCATCAAAATTGTTTAAAGCCCAGATTACTCTGATTGAAGTATTCTTGAAATAAATGTGTTTTAAGGCTTTTACGGAATGATGTGAGATCTTTGTTAGCTCTTAAGGTGTCAGGGAGTTTGTTCCATTGTGTTGGAGCAATGTATGTGAATGCTCTATTACTAGTGTTTACCTTTACTTTGCAAATGGAGGATGGAGTTTGTAGTATATTTAGGTTGTGTGTACGTCTATTCCTATTAGTGGGTTGTGGTTTTATGAGTGAGGCAAGGTAAGATGGGGCAATATTGTGAATTAACTTGAATGTTGTAATTATTATTTTGTATCTTATGCGTGCATGTCTAGGTAGCCAGTGAAGTTCTCTTAAGATGGGTGTGATGTGATCTGAGAAAGGTACGTTCATCAGGATTCGGGCTGTGACATTCTGTGCCATCTGTAGTATGTTTGTTGTTTTTTTGGGAGGGCCTTGTAATATGCCATTACAATAGTCCAGATGTGGTGTTATGATTGCTTGTATTGATCTAAAGTCTGATAGCTCGATTATATTGCGTAAGGGTTGTAGGGTTCTTAGTTTGTAGAAAATAGTTCTATTTAATAGTCTTAGGTGGGTTTCCATGTTAAGTGTCATATCAAGGGTGACACCTAGGTATTTTAGTTCTTGTTTAGTGTTGTAGGTTGTATTATTTAGTATGATTGTGGGAGGGTGTTTAAATTCCGGGTTTTTAGAGATAAACATTACTTCTGTTTTTTTATGATTGATAAACATATTGTTTTGTTGGAGCCATAGTTGTGCTTCTTTAAGGCAAGTTTCTAAGTGGCTAAAATCTGGGTTACATATATCCAGTTGTGTATAAAGCATTATGTCATCCGCATATAGATAATAGTCAATTTTGTGTTTTTGGAATATTGTGCAGATGGGTCTTAGGTATAGGTTAAATAATATGGCAGATAATGCTGAGCCCTGCGGGATACCTTGTGTCTGTGGGAAGGTATTAGATAGATTTTTATCAAAGTATACTTGTTGTATCCTATTAGATATATAGGAGTGGAGGAGGGGCCTAGTGGTTGGGGCAAGGTACTTCAGGCCTGAAGGTCAGGGGTTCAAATCCCACTAGAAGACAGCAACCTTGGGCCAGAAGGACTGGGGTTTCTAGTCCCTCAGGTGCTCCTTGTGGTCTTGGGCAAGCCACTTAACCCTCCATAGCCCATGTTCCCTGTAAAATAGTTATCTCCAAGTTATAATGCCCTGTTCAATGTAATTTCAGTTTGTTCAATGTAAACCACACTGATGCAGAATAGCACGGTATATAAGAGAATGTAAATAAATAAATATATAAGAAGAGAGCCATTTTAAGGGGGTTCCATTTATATCTATTGATTCTAATCTTTCTATGAGGGTCTTATGGTTCACTGAATCAAAGGCTGCTGTTATGTCAATGAAGATTAAGACAAACATTTTTTTGCAGTTTTCAATGCCTCTATAAAGTTTATCAAATAGTACTAGTAGAAGTGTTTCTACTCCATGTGATTGTTGAAAACCATATTGTTGAGCATCGAGTGCATTTGTGGATTTACAGGATCATTCCGAGGCACGAATAGCAGGGATGGACGTCCCATTAAGACGTCCATCCCCGCTATTCGGCCCCTCTGGCGACCCTGACTAACTTCCCCGTACAGAGTTAGGGCGGGCAGTGGGCAGACCATGACTCCGGATGTACAGGGCCGATTCCAATGTCGGCCCTGTACGTCTGGGGCCTGTGGGTTGAAGGGGGAACTTATTCCACCTCTGAGGTGGAATAAGTTCCCTTAGTCGGCAGGGGACATCAGGCACAGGGCACAGCAAAGGCGGGAGGGGATAAAGGAGATTCCCCGCAGCCCGACCCTGGTCTTGGGGGGCCAGATCAGGGGTCAGGCTGCAGGGAATGAAAATTCTTTTCCGGCAGCCAGGGATCGTGGCTCCTCAATGGAGCAGCGGTGCCATGGCAACCGGATGCCATGGTGCCACGGCTCCATTCAGGAGCCTTGACTGAGTTAGCCAGGCTAGGCCTGTATGTGCAGGCTGACCAGAATCACGGTCCCGGCCTGCATGTACAGACCTGGTTGCAATTCTGATCCCGTGGGGCTAGACGTGCCCCGCGGGATCAGAATCCCATCTACCTCTATGGAACCTGGCAAACATAAAAAAAATTCAACCAATTTCCATAAATTTTTATATGGTACCTTGTTACTTTTGAGGCGTCCAAACACCTCCTTCCATTTTTCGTCAACTGTGGTGTGTTTTTTTCCATTCTTGAATATTTTCTTCAGAAACAAATGACTTAAAACGAGAACTCAAACAGCTCAGTATCACTGACTCTAGGCTGGGTCTTGTAGACAAAACATATTCTAAAGACGACTCTAGCTCATACCACTGGTTGTTTTTGAAGGAGAGTCCACTGTTCTTTCACAGTCTCCTGGAAGTGAGTGGTCCACTGATCCAAGTAATCAAAGCAAGTGGTGTAGAAAGATGACACAGATTGCTTGAAATCTGCTTTATCAATGCTGCCCTCTTCTTCAAGATCTTTTATCTTCTTTCTGATTGTCAGAGGCAAAAACACTTCATTCTTACTAGTTACTAACTTGTTTCTAATGTCACTGATTACTCCAGCCACCTCTATCACTGAGAATTTTTGAGTCACATTTTGGAAAATCACTGCCTGATTGCGCAGGAAGTACAGCCAAACGTCTGCTGATTCATTCTCAAAAATGTTTTGTACCCCAAAAACGTTTTTGGGATAAAAAATATAATTGAGTATCTCTGCTATTCGAAAGATTACATTGGCTCAGGATAGCGGAGAGTTTAAGTTTTATGTTATGATATATAAGTTTTTCTATGACCCAGTACCTCTTGCATTTTCTGGGAAGTTATTTACTGGTACTAGTATTAGATCTAAACAATTGAAAGATTCAGTGATGCTTGTTCTTCCCTCTTGTAAGGGGTCAATAAATAAAAAAAGATTTGGAAAAACAATTGGTTATACAGCAGCAAAATTATGGGCCAAGCTTCCATACACATTGAAGGGGATTTAATCTATTCCTATATTTCATAAACAGCTTAAAGCCTGGCTATTAACTTAGGGGTATGTTTACTAAAACCCCGTTAGGTGCACGCCGCGCTAGTGTGCGGATGCCATATAAGGAGTGGGCGTTTCAGTCTGAAAAAGCAAACCGGGTTTAATCATGCGCTAATGTGCGCTGTGCGCTCATGTGCGCCGCGCACATTAGCGCATGAGAAACTTGCACAGGAAGCATAAGTGGCGCGCTGATGTGCAAGCACAGGAGCAGAGCCACAGTACAATGGTGAAGACACTGACCGATGGTGCAGGGATCATGGGTTCAATCCCCCACTGTGCCCACTAAAGAAAGCAGGCTGAGGCATTACCTGTTAAAGGTAATGTTGCAGTCTGAGACATGTTAATGTTATTTTAATTACTGCTACTAGCAAACGCACTCTGAAAGCACTGTAACATAAGGCGCCCCATAAAGTACCCCAGAGGGCACATTTTAAAGTGCACTGTCCGCCAAGGCACCCTAGAATGTTGCGTATAGGGCGCTTTATAGGGTGCCGTATGAGGTACCGCAAGGTCACAGCACTGTTTTTGATGGCAGCACTGTGCAGTTTAAGGAATAAATTCATAAGTAGGTGCGCTGATATGCAAGGAGGAGCAGCAGTGTAGCACAATGGTTAAGAAACTGACCAATGATGCAGGAGTCATGGGTTCAATCCCACACTGTGCCTAATGTATTAGGCTGGCTGAGGCATTACCTGTTATAGGTAATATTGCTGTAGGGGGCATTTTTTTTATTATTTTAATTAGTGCTGCCAGCAAACACACCCTCAAAGTATTGTAACATAAGGTGCTGCATAAGGCGCCTCATAGGGTACCCCAGAGGGCACATTTTAAAGTGCACTGTCCGCCACGGCACCCTACAATGTTGCTGAAAGGGTGGCCTATAGGGCACCATATAGGGTGCCCTATGAGGCACAGCAAGGTCATAGCACTGTGTTTGATGGCAGCACTGTGCATTTAAACGCATGGAAATCTGAAGTAGGTGCGCTGACATGCAAGGCGGAACAGCAGTGTAGCACAATGGTTAAGGCACTGACTGCTGATACAGGGGTCATGAGTTTGCTCCCCAGTGTGCCTAATACGTAAGGCTGGCAGAGGCATCAGCTTTGCAATGTATGTATTGTTTCCTGCAGCACTTTATTTGTATTTTATTAATTGCTGCCAGCAAACACGCCCTCACGTGCTGTAACTGAAGGTGCTGCATAAGGCACCCTATAAGGCACTCCATAGGGCACATTATAAAGTGCACTGTCCGCCACGGCACCCTAAAATGTCACCTATAGGGCACCCTATAAGTCGCTCCACAGGATAACGTATAGTGCACCTTATATGGACGGTAACCATAAGGTGCCCTATAGGGCGCCCTATAAAGCGCCCTCTGAAGCACCTTATGGGTACAGTACGCTGAGAGTGTTTTTGCTGGCAGCAATAATGTACATTAAAAAGAGATAATGCTTTGGGCAGCCCTATCAAATAACCCCATTGTGGGTTTGAACCCATGACCTCTGACAACACAGGCAGTGAAGTAACCAGTGGGCTACAGCTCTATAGCTGCTAGCAAGCCCCTAGCTGGCTGCAGAGGGACTGCATGTCACCACACAGACAGTCTGCTGTGGTCACCAGGATAGGGTTAGCCCACCCGTACCCATGATGCACTGCACATGCAAATCAGCTGTCCACAGATGAACACAAGATGGGGTATGCACCCCCACAGCACCTCAGCCTGTTAGGGGGAACTGACCATGTGCACCCCCACAGCACCTCGGCCTGGTAGGGGGAACTGACCATGTGTGTTACTGGCACAGAGTAGCTACACACCGTCACATTGTGCGGGTACTGTGCTCACCCTGAGTGTGCCCAGCACCAGGTCCACAGCACCTTCCATGGCAGAAATAGGCCATGCTGCAGGTCCCTAGCAGTGCTAATGTGTGAGATAGGTAGTTTCTGCAGAAACACCTTGGATATATCTGTCTGTCTCTCAGTCAGGGGTAACCCCTATGGACTCCTAGCAGGATTATGTACCACCACCCTCCTCCTCCAGGGCTAAGGGTGGTAAACAGGGTCTCCCATCAACAGATCCACATTCTACCTCCTTGCAATGGTGGCAGTAGAGGGGACCATTAACTCCAGTCCTGCTGGGGAACAGACACCCTACAGGGCAGTCAATGCAGCTCTGTACACACCCATAACGCAATAGCAGACAGACATTAGTCCTGGATATGCTAAGCTGCACCCCACCACTATCTGATATTCTCCTGCAGCAAGCCTTCAGCTGCTGCACCCTGCAAGGCGCTCCATCAAGACACATACCAGCTGCAAACAGTCTGCTAGCTAGTCCATAGTGCATGTTCCTGGTGGAAATGCATGCACCCAGAACTGGGATGTCAGCATACACAACAAGCAGATAAGTCAGTGACTGGGCCCCAAAACAAAACCCATAAATATCACATGAAAAAAAATACTATATAGCACTATGGGGGTGCCTAGCCATGCTGTGGTCACTGCACAGTCAGGGTGAGAGTGATCTCCCAGCAGGACATGCTGAGGCCACCCTGTCTGTGTAGGTGGTGGCCGGGCACTAAAATGTCCCAGCCAGTGCCCTATGCCCTGTGCAGATGCATCCTGGCCAGGCCACCCTGTCCGGGCTATATCCATGGTACCTTGCTCCTCATTATGCACATTGGTAGGCCAATACTGGCAACAGTGCTGGCAGTGTGGGCTGTGGAGGGTGTTTGCAGCCACCACACACTGGATAGACAGACACCCCCCCCCCCACACCTATGGCAGCATTGTGCTACTATAGAGGAGTTTAGCAGCCCCGGCCACCACACCAGTCCTGGGCACAGTACAGGCATGGATATGGTATGCAATACTGTTGGGGGTCACTCCCCAGGGTGGTAAACACTGTCAGAGACCAGACCTGAAGCACACACCACAGACATCAGAAAGATTGTTATGATGGAGCTCAATGAGCAAACTGTGCTTAACGTAGGAATTGCTATCTGCCAGTAATCATAGCAAACGTTTGATAGCTGTGTACCGTATACCCAGGTGTAGGGTGGCATTGCTAAGGTATGCAAGTGCTAGTATTGGGAGATGCACGCAGGGCCCAATGTCCTGCCTCTCCAGGAGGCATTGGCTAATGGGGCCTGTGGGTGTGGGTGTGGGTGTGTCTGCCCCTGTTGGCTGCTGCTTTACGGCAGAGGTTCCCAACTCCAGTCCTGGTGTGCCAAACACTATTCGGGTTTTCATGCTGTCCCTCATGAATATGCATGAGATACATCTGCATACCATGGGGATGGTGCATAGATATGCAGCACAGGCATCTTTATTAGAGGCAGCATGGAACCTGAATGGTGTTTGGCCCTCCAGGACTGCATTTGGGAGACTCTGCTCTAGGTAATGCGCCTGTTTATGGTGTCTGTGCTCGGTGGGGTAAAATATAGGCGTATTAACCATGCATATGTTCTCTGCAATAAAGGTTTGTCCTTACTATCACGGTTTAGTTGTGGGAAAAATATGTGGACTGGATTGGCAGTAGCCCCAGCTGGGTTTTGAACCTGTGACCTTCTGTTCTCACACACACTGTCTGTGTGCACTGCACCACCGTGTTGCCACAGATATGTTGCATTCCCTGGGGAGTCCATGACTGTACATCCGACAGGGCCTGTTTGTTGCAGTGCACGGCATCCACCTGGACAGGGCTTGGCCATGGTCTGCTGTGGCCACCAGCTGCTGCCACCTCCACCACCAGTACCGCTCCATCCTTTGATTGGAGACAGCATAAACCCTGAAGGATTTGTGGCCCTCCAGGACTGCATTTGGGGGAATCTGCTCTAGGTAATGTGCATGTTTCTGGTGTCTGTGCTCTGTAGGGTAAAATAGAGGTGTTTGAGCCATGCTTATGCTCTCTGCAATAAAGGTTTGTCTTTACTATCACTAGTTAGTTGTGGGTAAAATATGGGGACTGGATTGGCAGGAGCCCCAGCTGGGGCTTGAACCTGTGACCTTTTGTCCCCAAACACGCTGGCTGTGTGCACTGCACCACCGTGTTGCCACAGAGACAGTGCATTCCCTGATGATACCATGACTGTTTGTCTGGCAGGGCCTGTCTGTTGCAGTGCATTGCACCCACCTACACAGGGCTAGGCCATGGTCTGCTCTGGGCAGCTGCCACTGCCCCCCTCCACCTCCAGTACCCCTGTGCCACCCTGCTGACATGCCCTTCTGCTGGTGGTGCTGGTGGTACGCAGTCTCAGGCCATCCTGTGTGCGGGTAGGTGGCTGCCTATGGTGCGAGTTCTGGGGTAGGGGTGCCTGCAAATTTGTCCGCACGTCCCCCAATCACCGCCTGCCAATGTTCTGTGCCCTTGGGGGTACCTGCTAGGTACTATCCCCTGTGACACTGTGATAAACACTCTCGTGCCCATGTTGGGCCCTCATCAGTTGCTGTCTGGCTGCTGTTCAGTTTCAGCATTCCTAGGTGCCATCTAGGCATCTGCCTAGTCCGCACTGTGCCCCAGCTGCACCACAGCATGTGCCGCCTGCAGCCCTCTGTATCCCCTTCCCCAACATCTGTCCAGTTGCCCATTCCGACCTGCCCAGCCTGCTGTTGTGGAACATGTGCATGCCATAGGTAACCTGTCCAATGGAGAGGGAAACCCTGATCAGTGCTATTTCACTGTGGGATCATTCACCTTGTATGGGGACGGAGCGTAGACCCTTCTAAAATTCATATTTATTTTTTGGGGCTTTCTTGGGAGTGTTTTTTGATGTTTCCCATTACTATCACTATTGCCCAGCTTGATTATAATTTTATTTTATTTTGTTGGGGTCATTTTCAATGTTTATTTGCACTTTTGTTCCGTGCACATGTATCACACTTATCACTTTTTTGTAGGTTTCCCTGGTTTTGCTATACATTGCTGACAAATGGTTTCTCTTCCCTTTAAATCGGCTCTACCGCGAGGTTTTCACTCGCGGTATGTTTTGCCTTGAATTTCAGCCCCGCTCGTGTGCGGGGAGCCTCTCCCCTCCCACTCTCCACCTATTGACCCCTTCTCTCCGCCCCTGGGGAGCCTTCCTCCGCCCTCCGGGAGCCTTTCCACGCCTTTATCGCACAGTAGCGCGACGCGCACATGATCATGCACTTTAGTGCACCGCGCACCTGTGCGGGGCACATTTGTGCCCCATAACGCGATATTACCGTGCGCTAAGGTACCTTAGCGCACGCTAATGTGCGCCGTGCACATTAGCGCAGTTTAGTAAACATACCCCTTAGCGTTATTTGGCTTTTTTGGGTGTTTGAATGTATTGTAATTCTGTTATTTCCATTCAGTTAGGGGAAATAAATATTAAAAGAATTTGATATTAGAAAGTAATAGACTTATGGGGTAAGCTTCTATCTATGTAGGAGGGAAGCATCTCACTATTACAAATAACCAAGGAACTGGATTAATAATTGGATGCAAATTAATAGAATTACGGGCTACGTTTCGGTCTACATAGAAGGGGATGTGTTTTCTATTATGGCGCTAATTTAATTCTTGGCCGCTCTTCTAATGTTTACTGGATTTCTGGGGATCTGTGGGCTGTAATGATTTTTTAATGTTGATTGTAATTTTAAATCCTTTTGGTAAATAATGCACCTTCCTGACCTTTTTGACATTTTTGGTTTTATGTATATTTTCTGCAACTTCCTGTTACCTTAGGATTCAAACTGTAACTATGGGGTATGTTTACTAAATGGCGCTAACGGCGCAGCTGTGATGTTATCACGTGATAATGGCGCATTACCATGCAAGAACATCACATATCGCGCGATAATGTGTCCGGCGGCATTAAGGTGCGCAGAGGGTGGAGTACGGCTTCCAGAGGGCAGAGTATGGCTCCCCAGGGGCGGAGATAAGGGGTCAATGGGCGGAGAGTGGGCGGGGAGAGGCTTCAGGCACACTAATGCTGTGAAATGAAGGTCTGAAAATTAGCGCCACTGAAAACCTCTTGCTAGAGGCACATTTGCAGGACAGAGAAACCATTTCAATCAGCAGTGTACAGCTAAGGCAGGGAGACCCAGAAAAGTGATGGTAGTGATATATGTGCAGCAACCAAAAAGGCAAAAACCATATATAATGACCAGAACCAAAAGTGAAATCCAAACACCGAGCTGGCCAATAAAACAAATAATGAAAAAGGTAATGAACACAACCTATAAAGAGTAAAAAGGATGAGCTCACCTTTGGAAGGGTCAATTCCCAGTCCCCCTACAAAGTGAAAGTCCCAACATAGAAATAGTGCTTATGAGGGTTTTCTGTGGTGTGTATGGGGTACCTTGCTTTTGTGGCTTTCACATGTGCAGCAGCAGCAGAGTGGGCACGAGGGAAAGGGCACTATGGTGATGGTGTAAATGGGGTACAGGGGCCTGCATGCGTCACATGCAGTGGGCCAGCTGGGGCACAGTGTGGACTAGGCAGATGCCTACCTGGCACATAGGAATGTAGAAGCGGAAAACCAGCAAGACAGCAACTGACCAAGGGCAAACATGTCCACGAGTGTGTGTCTCACTGTGCCCCAGGGGACAGTACCCAGCAAGTATCGCAAAGGGCACATAACATTGGCAGGCTGTGCCGGGGGGAAGCACAGATGTCTATGCAGCCGCCTACTGGCACACTGGAAGGCCTGGGACTGCGCACCACCAGCACCACCGGCGCAAGGGCATGTCAGCATGGTGGCGGAGGGGTGCTGGCAGTGAAGGGGGCAGTGGCATCTGCCCACAGCAAACCACGGCCAAGCCTCATTTAGGTGTGTGCCGTGCACTGCAACAGACAAGGTATGTCTGACGAACAGTCATGGTATCCCCAGGGAATGATCTGCCTCTGTGGCAACAGTTTGGTGCAGTACACACAGCCAGTGTGTTCAGGGGAAGAAAGTCACAGGTTCAAGTCCCAGCTGTGGCTCTTGCAAACCATGTCCCTATATTTTACCCAGTACTAAACCATGGTAATAAAGACAGAACCCTTGAACACCTGGGGAACATTCAACACCCCATCCACAGAGCAACTCTCCCACATCATCTCAGCAATCAAGACAAGCACTGCCCCCACGGATCCCTGCCCAGTGCCCTGGATCAAGGCCACCAAATCAAACTTCATCCAAACCATCCACAAGATAGTACACTCCTCCCTAACCCAAGGGTGCATGCCAAATCAATTGAAGCTCGCAACAATAAGACCTATCCCGAAGAAATCCACACTTGACAAGAACAATCCAGCAGCATACAGACCCATCTCCAGCATACCACTTTTAGCAAAAATAATAGAAAAAACTGTACAGCACCAACTACAAGAACACATAGACAACCACGCTCCCCTGGACAACAATCAACACAGGTTCCGCCCCAACGACAGGGTAGAAACTCTTCTGATATACCTCTTCGACAGCGTCCTCCGCATCATAGACAACACCAAGAAAGGCATACTCATGATATTCATTGACATCTCATCTGCATTTGACACAGTTAACCACAAGACTCTATTGGATAGACTACAGAACATCGGTCTACACGGTGCCACCCTGAATTGGTTCCATTCATACCTAACCGACAGACAAATACAGGTCAAAGTAGGACACAACACATCTCGACCAATAAAAGTCAAACAAGGAGTGCCACAGGGATCGGCCCTTTCAGCTCTCCTATTCAACCTATACATCCAGCCCATATGTGCCATCATGAAAGAGCACCACATATATTATACAATCTACGCAGATGACATCATGATCTACACACCCATCTCAGTCGACAACCCGGACTACACCAACATAACAAACTGCCTCACCCAAATGGCAAACTGGCTTCAGGAAAACAACCTATCAATCAACTACAGCAAGATGGAGGCACTGATCATCACGCGAAACCCGGCCTTTATCCCTCCACCCGACATCAAGATAAGAGATGCACTCATACCCATAAAATCAGAAGTTAAGTACCTCGGAGTCATCCTGGACAAAGAACTTAACCTCCAAGCACACATAGGTAGAGCAACCAAAAGTGCATACCTAAGAATGCGACTCATCAGAAGACTCAAGCCCCTCCTCAACCCAGAGCACTTTCGCACCATTTTCCAGGTGCTGATAACCCCTCTACTAGACTTCTGCAATCCAATATTCACCGGGCTACCAAAGCAGACCCTCAGACCACTACAACTGGCCCAAAACACAGCTGCCCGCATAATAGCCGGTACTACAAGACACGATCACATCACACCCATACTGAAAGAACTGCACTGGCTCCCAATCATCTCACGCATCAAATATAAGACTATCATAAACATATTCAAGATCAAAAAACACTCCTCCGCCATAAGCCTACACACACTCATACAACCCGACACAAGCACACAGCCAAGAAGAAGAGGCACCTCCAATCGGGTTAACACCCCAAAAGACTTCACCAAGACCCGCAAAGACACCGCACAACGAGCAATCTCCCTGGCTGCTCCATCCATATGGAACTCCCTCCCAGATAATCTGAGACTAACCACAGAAATCAAGGACTTCTGAAAACAGCTGAAGACAACCCTGTTCATTGATTACTATGGACATACCCCTTGAACCAGCATACAGGTCAGATCATCAACCCCCCCCCCCCCCACCACCCCAAGACTGTATATAAGACTGTATAATAGCTCATGGTGTATAATAGCGCACTATGTAGATAAACCAAATCTAATCACATCCCCGCCAACACATACACACCACTCTGTACACTGCATGAAAGCATTTGCCCCCTTGATTGTTTGCCATGGAAACCGCTTTGATTGAATGATAAGGCAGTATATAAATACCATTAAATAAATAAAATAAAAATAGAGCTATACAGTATTTCTTTCAAGTGATATCTATGGGTTCTCTTTTCTGGGGCCCAATCATTGATATACCTGCTTGGTGTGTGTGCTCACATCCTGTTTTTGAGTGCACACAGTTCCCTCAGGAACATGCACTATGTACTAGCTAGCAGACTGTCTGCAGTTAGCATGTATATGGCTAGAACACCTTGCAGGATGCAGCAGGTGGAGACTGACTGTGCCCTCTGCTGGTGAATGTCAGACAGGAGTTGGGGGCAGCTGAGCTTTACCAGGCCTATTGCCCTATGTGATGTGTACAGACTTCCCTGTAGGGTGCCCTTTCCCTAGCAGTACTGGGGTTGATGGTCCTCTCTACTGCCACCATTACAGATGTAGAATGTGGATCTGTTGGTGGGGGTTCCTGTCCCCCACCCTGACCCACAGAAGGCCGGTTGGGTGGTGCTACATAATCCACTTTGGGGTCCAAACACCACCCTTCCCTTATAACATGTGACCATGGCACCCACACAGGATATGCACTAGCTTGGGTGCATCATAGTCCACAAGGGCTAGACATGACTGGGAAATACAGATGGACACGGGTGTATCCTAGGTGTGTCTGCAGGGACTACCCATCACACATTGGCACTGATGGGGAACTGCAGTGCAGCCTACCTCAGCCAAGCCAGGTGCTGTGGACCTGGTGCTGGGTGCCCCACCTCGCCCTCAGGGTGAGCACAGGAACCGCACAATGTCACGGTCTGTAGCTACTCTGTGCCAATAACACACACGGTCAGTTCCCCCTACCAGGCTGGGGTGCTATGGAGGCGCATACCCATCTTGTGATCAGATGTAGGCTGCTGATCTGCATGTGCAGTGCATCATGGGTATGGGTGGGTTTACCCTATCCTGGTAACCACAGCAGACAGTTTGTGTGGTGACCTGCAATCTTTCTGTAGCCAGCCAGCGGTGTGTTAGACATTATAGAGATGTAGCCCACTGGTTACTTCAATGGCTGTGTGAGGCAAAGGTCATGGGTTTGATCTCACAGTGGTGTTATTTAATAAGGCTGTCTGAGGCATTTTCTTTTAATTTAAATCAGTGCTGCCAGCAAAAACACCCTCACAGTGCCGTAGCCTAAGGTGCCTCATAAGGCGCCCTATAAAGCGCCCTATAGGGCACATTATAAGGTGCCTTGACGGACAGGGCACTTTATAATGTGCCCTTTGGAGTGCCTTATAGGGCGCCTTATGCGGCACCTTAGGTTAAGGCACTGTGAGGGTGTTTTTGCTGGCAGCACTGATTTAACTTAAAAAAAGGAAATGCCTCTGACAGCACTGATTTAAATTAAAAGGAAATGTCTCAGACAGCCTTCTTACATAACACCACTGTGGAATCAAACCCATGACCTCTGCCTCCACAGTCATTGCAGTAACCAGTGGGCTACATCTTTATAGCTTCCAACACTGCGCTGGCATGAACTTAGGGTTAACGCGCGTTAATGTGCCACAGCGCCCACTATCTCGCGATACAGATTCTTGCTACCTTGCCGCCGGAATGCCCACTCCTTATATGGCATTCTTCACATTATCGCTGCAACTAGCGCCGGTAACATTAAGACGGTTTAGTAAACATACCCCTATGTATTCTTTTGTAAACCACGCTGATCTGATTATTAATTGGGATAGCTGCAGTATAGGAATGTTTTAAATAAATAAATAAAATGATAAATGGGCATTTTTCCTGGTTCAGAAAATATGATTTCACTGGTTGGGACATTTTAATTAACCTCTCTATGATTGGTAGTAAAGCCAGCCTCTAGTGTTACTGTATCCAAGGAACCTTTGATACTCACTCGCAACAAAGTCACACATCTCTTTAAGTTCTTCAGTTCTCACTGCATAAATGTGAAAATATCTGAATATCTTGTCAACAATAACTTCAATGTCAAATGGCAGGCATTCGGCAGCAGTGCTGATACAATTGTAAGCAATGTGAGCTGCACAATTTGCAGCAATTAAATTACTTCCGAAATCCTTTTGCAGCTTGTAAAAAATATTGTTACTACACCTCCTAGCAGCCCCACCAAAATTGCAATTGGTATTGTCATCACAGAATGCCCATTGGACTTAATTGTATCAAGAATGCGCTTGGATAGAATGTCTGAGGTTTTCCCTTTAACTTCATGGACATTAAGAACTTTTACCTGAGCCCTTTCTCAGGAAGAAAGTACCTTACTAAAATAGGGCAGACTTTAATGCTTCCATGGTTTGAGCAATCACAAAAAAACTATTAAAAATCTTGTCTCAGAAAGGTCTCTCTTGAGGGAATCAATAGAGTCAGGTTTGAAAACTTTACAAATGATTGCTGCCGTTTTGGTTCGTGCACAAGAATATTTTTCATCAAAACATTTTTCAAATATGTCTGATGACCAAAAAGAAGGATTGTGGACAACACAGTGATAAGCCCATGTATCCTTAGTTGTAGCCAGTGACTGAATTTTCTCATCAAAATTTTGACTTAAAAAAAAAAGTCACAGTTCTATTGAAGAAGCACTTACTTCTGCTGTCTTGTGTTTGTCCGTCCTTAGGTGCTGAACAATGTCACCCATTCCTGCATGTGCGATTGAAAAGGAAGACCGGCATTTGTTACAAAACACCATACTATCACCAGAATGTTTCTTAATGAATATGTATTCCTTTTGTAGTTGGTCATTAAAAACATACTTTCTTTATGGCATTTTAAAATGAAAATAAAGTCTAAAGATGAAATAGAAACATACAGACAACAGAATCAACTAACTTAGCTGACCACTGACCATGATACCAATACTGATGTTGGCCTCAGGATCATAGGCACCAGCACTGTGGGTGCTTGAGCACCCCTAATATTTTCTCCTATAGGTCTGCATATCTGTAGCAAAAACACTACCAGAGCTGCAGGACAAGGGCGAAAGAAACATTTCTGTATCTTAGCTACTGTTCCCACCTTCCCCTGCTCTCTGTTGGCTGGTTGTATCTGATGCAGTCTATTTACTGGCTTTGTCTGACTGATGGTTGCCTGGGCCCTGGGGAGGAAGCAGAGCCAGATTTGTTAGATGTGCTGAAGGCTCAGGAGTTTAGAATTGCCAACCATCTAAATTATTTTAGGATTCTATAACTTTGTAAAGTAGCTGTCTTAGTCAGAATGATGTCTAACTTGTCTGGGTATTTTTTTTTTTTAGTTTAGCTCTATAGCTCGCCAGTGCTACCCTCTCACTATGCAGAGTAAGTGGTAGGTTCCAGCCAATGGAAAGGCTGCACTAGTCACAGAAAGGGTGGGCTGATTTTCTGCACAGAGTCTGGAAGAAAGTCAGTGGAATAAGTGGTTTTTTTGGTAGGGGTGAGTGGGGTTGCTGAGAAAGGGTAGAAATGTAAGAGGAATGTGGTAAAGTGTGAGGAAGCTATTGCAGGCTGAGAAAAAGAATTGGTAGCAAAAGCCAGAACTGGGGGCATTGAAGTAGAAGAATGCAGAAGCAGCACAGCACCAGTAGATGGTCAGAGACAGAATCTGTCTGAAAAGTGCTAGTGTGCATGTGTGTACCTGATTTGGGGAACAGGGGTATGGATGAATGCATGTGCATGAGTTAACATAGGCAGGCGGAACTTACTTCTGCCCCTCCCCCCTGAATGTAATCCATTTGCCCTATTATCCTAGGCCCAATGATCACATTACTCAACAATTACGGGTAAAACATGGCGCAGCTTTATTGCTAGATCAACATAATCAAAACAAACAAATATATATATATATATATACATATATATATACAGGGTGGCCCAAAAAACAGTGAGAACACCTTGTAACTTAAAAGCTTAAATAGTTTACTTATTTACCTTTTTTAGCTATATAACATCTTTATTTCGACAATTTCCGGTCGACATCTTTTTTTTTAAAATTTGTCAATCGTTTACATCTGTCTTTTTGAATTTTTAAATAACTTATATGCTATGAGATGTTCTCACTATTTTTGGGCCACCCTGTGTAGATATATATATGTGTATATGTATGTATATATATGTGCGTATATATACACGGGAATCACCTAAGCCAGTATTTACCGTGGTCTCTTCCCTTGCTGTCAAGCCAGCCCACTGTGGGGCCTAGGGGCCCCCCTCTACAGGAGTCTTGCTGTGCTGCCTGGGGACTGCTTGCGTCATGCGGCCGTTGTGTATGGGGACTCGCCGGGGCGCCCCACCTTAGTGGCAGCTAGGGCACGCTGTCCCTTTTGCTCGTGCTCTGCATGCCTTGTGGCCTGGCTCAGCTAACCGCTGGTAGCTTATTCAGCTGCGACAGTGCAGAGCTATGCAGCCCTCATCAGCATGACCATGCAGGATGGGCAGGGTGGCGAAGCAAATGATCCATAGGAGGATCGCTCTGCTCCTTCTGTTTTTATCAGGGGCTGAAATCACACCCAGGTGTGTGGGACAGGCAACAATTGTCATGATGTTTTCCCCAAGGTGGGAGATTTTCCCGCCGTGTCCCAGTGAGATCCCAGTCCCCTCCGAGAGGCAGGGGAGGGGGCGGAAGGGCCCACCACCATGTTAAGCAGGTCTGTCGCACTCGCGCTCGACCCCTTGATTTAACATAGGCAGGTGGGACTTACGTCCACTCCTCCCCCCTGAACATAATCCTTTTGACATATTACCCTAGGCCAAATGATCACTTTACGCAACAATTATGGTAAGACACGGCTGCAGCTTTATTGCTAGATCATTATAATCAATTCAAATACTTATCATTTGTAAAGCACTACAAGATATATGCAGCACTGTACATATAGATGTAAGAAACAGTCCCTGCTCATCAGAGCTTACAATCTAAAACATCACAAAACTGGGGACTAGGCTATGGTATGAAACACATAAGTGGTGGACAAGAGAGTGAGGGGCATCAGGATCCAAAAGCAGCCTCCAATAGGTGAGTTTTTAGCCTGGACGTGAGCAGGGGTAGAGAAGGAACCTGACGTACTGACTCAGGTGGCTTGCTCCAAGCAAACGGAGCAGCAAGGTGGAATGAATGAAGCCTGGAGTTGGCAGTGGCAGGAAAGCGCACAGATAGAAAGGATAAAAATAAGGAACTTGGTTTCTGCTCCTCTGGCAGATCCTAAGCCCAACTCCCCCCTTTCTCTATTTCTGTGGATAACACTCTCCTCCTCCATGTTTCCTTGGCTCGCAACCTTGGGGTCATCTTTGACTCCTCTCTCTCCTTTTCCACACACATGCAACAGATAGTTAAAACCTGTCGCTTCTTTCTCTATGACATTGGAAAAATTCATCCCTTCCTTTCTGAACACACTACAAAGACCCTCATCCATTCTCTAGTGACCTTTAGTCTAGACTATTGCAACTTACTCTTTGCTGGTCTTCCTTTGAATCATCTCTCCCCACTTCAGTCTATTCAAAATTCAGCTGCATGGTTAATCTTCCACTAGTGTCGCCATGCTCATAGCCAGGGGCGGCCCAAGGGAGGGTGGGGGGGCCATGTGCAGAGACTCGGTGTGGGGCCTCATTTACATAAGATGCCTCATTTGCATAAATATTTGCGTAATGTTAACATACTCATTAAGAGGCATGTTTACTGAAAGTTAATGTATGGATAAAGAAAGACTAAAAAATGCCTACATTACTATAATCCAGTGCCAACCACCAGGCACATTAGGAACTACTACAAACACTGCCCATTTAGAACCCATAGCAAACCCGCCGTATTGTAACAGCACTACTAGGACTCACAAAGCACCATACTCTACCTATCAAAAGGCAACACTGCAAATATTAAACCAATACATCTCAGAGAATAACAATAACATGACCTACTGGGAAAGAGAACAAGTGGCAATGTCAAATAGAAACTACATAAACAGAATACCTCAGCTCAGTTACACATGCAGAACATAGACCATCACCAAACAAAGAACAAGGAATCACAATTTAGAAATAGGAAGACAATAATTAAACTGGGAACCCCAAAAGCCAAACTTGTAATGTACAACAACACTGTACAAATAAAACTATAAATTAATTTCCTCTTGTAGTAAACAAAGCGCAGACGTTAATGATGCATATTTTCCAGAACTGACATATTACAGTTAATAAATTCAAATTAAAGAGAGATTTTTCTACCTTTTTGCAATTGTTCCTGCCACTTTCTTCTGGTTTCTTCATGTCTTCTGCTAACTCTCCATCGTCTGCTGTCCATTTGTACTTAATTCTCTCTTATATTTTTTTTCCATTCTCTATCTACATCTGCTTTAACATACTAATCTTTCTCCTTTTGCTCTTTCCTCCATCTCTTTCTTTATTCCTTTTTCATCCACTCAAATTTTACCCCTTCATCCTCAATCCCCACTTACTCTCCCAATACCCGGTCAATTGTAGATTTTTCTTCCCTCCCACACAAAATATTTTCCCGTCTCCATTTCACTCTCCCAGCCCCATCCCATTCTAATCCTCCCCCAATATCAGCTCCCTTCTAGTTCCAGCCTCACCCAGCATCCATTCCCTTCTAGTCCCTGCACTCAGCCCATTTCCAGTCCTAGCCCCCCATCAGCCCATTTCCAGTCCTAGCAACCCCCCAACCCAATACCAGTCCTAGCCCCCCCCATCAACCCACTTCCAGTCCTAAACCCCCATCACCCATTTTCAGTTTTAAAGCCCCCCCTATAACCCATTACCAGTCCTAACCCCCATCACCCCATTTCCGACAGCCCCCATCAGCCCACAGCCCATTAGCAGTCCTACCCCCCCAGCCCATTAGCAGTCCTAACCTCTACCCCCCCGCCCGCCCGCCCATTAGCAGTCCAATCCCCCCCCGCCCGCCCCGCCCCCCCCTGCCCATTAGCAGTCCTAACCCCCCCTCCCTCCCTGCCCATTAGCAGTCCTAACCCCCCCCCTCACTCCCTCCCTGCCCTTTAGCAGTCCTAACCCCCCCTCCCTCCCTCCCTGCCCATTAGCAGTCCTAACCCCCCCTCCCCCCCTCCCTCCCTGCCCATTAGCAGTCCTAACCCCCCTCCCTCCCTGCCCATTAGCAGTCCTAACCCCCCCTCCCTGCCCATTAGCAGTCCTAACCCCCCTCCCTCCCTCCCTCTCTGCCCATTAGCAGTCCTAACCCCCCCTCCCTCCCTCCCTGCCCATTAGCAGTCCTAACCCCCCCTCCCACCCTCCCTTCCCAATAGCAGTCCTCACCCCCCCCCCTCCCCTCCCTCACTGGCCTTTAGCAGTCCTATCCACCCACTCCCACCCTGCCCATTAGCAGTCCTAACCCCCCCTCCCTCCCTCCCTCCCTGCCCATTAGCAGTCCTAACCCCCCTCCCTGCCCTGCCCATTAGCAGTCCTAACCCCCCTCCTCCTCCCTGCCCATTAGCAGTCCTAACCCCCCCTCCTCCTCCCTGCCCATTAGCAGTCCTAACCCCCCCCCTCCTCCCTGCCCATTAGCAGTCCTAACCCCCCCCTCCCTGCCCATTAGCAGTCCTAACCCCCCCTGGCAAATTTTTTTTTAAAAAAAAGCAGGCTCTGGCTGCTGCCGCGGCAGATTGCAATGTCCCGCGGGGCCCCCTCCGCCCGCTAAGCCCCTCTGCAAGGGCTTTCAGATTCGCGAGGGAGAGCGTCTCCCTCGCGTCTCTGTTAAGCCCGCAGGGGCTAATGGGAAATTTCCCATCAGTCCCTCGCGTCTAAAGGGGCTGATGGGAAATTTCCCATTAGCCCCTGCGGGCTTAACAGAGACGCGAGGGAGACGCTCTCCTTCGCGAATCTGAAAGCTCTTGCAGAGGGGCTTAGCGGGCGGAGGGGGCCCCGCGGGACGCTGCATTCTGCCCTTGCCGCGTCCGCGGCAGCAGTCAGAGCCAGCTTTTTCTTTTTTTGCGGACCTTCCCGCGTGCCAGCTGCAAGGCCTTCGCGTGCCACAGCTGGCACGCGTGCCATAGGTTCGCCATCGCTGGTCTAGACTATTGCAACTTACTCTTTGCTGGTCTTCCTTTGAATCATCTCTCCCCACTTCAGTCTATTCAAAATTCAGCTGCACGGCTATCTTCCACTAGTGTCGCCATGCTCATAGCCAGGGGCGGCCCAAGGGGAGGTGGGGGGGGGGCCATGTGCAGAGACTTGGTGTGGGGCCTCATTTACATAAGATGCCTCCTTTGCATAAATATTTGCGTAATGTTAACATACTCATTAAGAGGCATGTTTACTGAAAGTTAATGCATGGATAAAGAAAGACTAAAAAATGCCTACATTACTATAATCCAGTGCCAACCACCAGGCACATTAGGAACTACTACAAACACTGCCCATTTAGAACCCATAGCAAACCCGCCGTATTGTAACAGCACTACTTGGACTCACAAAGCACCATACTCTACCTATCAAACGGCAACACTGCAAATATTAAACCAATACATCTCAGAGAATAACAATAACCTACTAGGGAAAAAGAACAAGTGGCAATGTCAAATAGAAACTACATAAACAGAATACCTCAGCTCAGTTACACATGCAGAACATAGACCATCACCAAAAAAAGAACAAGGAATCACAATTTAGAAATAGGAAGACAATAATTAAACTGGGAACCCCAAAAGCCAAACTTGGAATGTACAACAACACTGTACAAATAAAACTATAAATTAATTTCCTCTTGTACTAAACAAAGCGCAGACGTTAATGATGCACATTTTCCAGAGCTGACATATTACAGTTAATAAATTCAAATTAAAGAGAGATTTTTCTACCTTTTTGCAATTGTTCCTGCCACTTTCTTCTGGTTTCTTCATGTCTTCTGCTAACTCTCCATCGTCTGCTGTCCATTTGTCCTTTATTCACTCCTAGTTTTTTTTCCATTCTCTATCTACATCTGCTTTAACATACTAATCTTTCTCCTTTTGCTCTTTCCTCCATCTCTTTCTTTATTCCTTTTTCATCCACTCAAATTGTACCCCTCCATCCTCAATCCCCACTTACTCTCCCAATACCCGGTCAATTGTAGATCTTTCTTCCCTCCCACACAAAATATTTTCCCGTCTCCATTTCACTCTCCCAGCCCCATCCCATTCTAATCCTCCCCCAATATCAGCTCCCTTCTAGTTCCAGCCCCACCCAGCATCTGCTCCCTTATCCCTTCTAGTTCCCCCACCTCAGCCCATTTCCAGTCCTAGCTCCCCCATCCATTTCCAATCCTATCCGAGCCCCTCCATCAGCTCATTTCCAATCCCAGCCCCCTATCAGCCCATTTCTAGTCATTTCCTAGTCCCACCATCAGCCCATTTCCAATCCTAGTTTCCCTCCACTCAGCCCATTTCCAATCTAAGCCCCCTATGAGCCTATTTCCAGTCCTAGCCCCTCCATGAGTCCATTTCAATCCAAGCCCCCACCACAGCCCATTTCCAATCCTAGCCCCCCCAACAGCCCATGTCCAGTCCTATCCTATCCTCTCCATCAGCCCATTTCCTGTCCTTGCTCCTCCCCCCGACTCAGCCCATTTCGTCCTAGTTCCCCTCCAACAGCCCATTTCCAATCCAAGCCCCCCTTCCCATCAGCTATTTCCAGTTCAAGCCTTCCCTCCACAGTCCATTTCCAGTCCTAGCCCCTTCCTCTCACAGCCCATTTCCATTCCAAGCCCCCCTCCCCATAAGCTATTTGCAGTTCAAGCCCCCCTCCATTCAGCCCATTTCCAGTCCTAGCAACCTCCCCAGCCCATTTCCAGTCCTAGTAACCCTCCCCCCACAGCCCATTTCCAGTCCTAGTAACCCCCCAGCCCATTTCCAGTCCTAGCACCCCCCCCACAGCCTATATCTGGAGTGGAGGAGTAGCCTAGTGGTTGGGGCAAGGTACTTCAGGCCGGAAGGTCGGGGGTTCAAATCCCACTAGAGGACAGCAACCTTGGGCCGGAAGGACTGGGGTTTCTAGTCCCACAGGTGCTCCTTGTGGTCTTGGGCAAGCCACTTAACCCTCCATAGCCCATGTTCCCTGTAAAATAGTTATCTCCAAGTTATAATGCCCTGTTCAATGTAATTTCAGTTTGTTCAATGTAAACCGCACTGATGCAGAATAGCGCGGTATATAAGAGAATGTAAATAAAAATAAATAAAATAAATATCTTGTCCTAGCAATCCCCCACAGCCCATTTCCAGTCCTAGTAACCCCCCCAGCCCATTTTCAGTCCAAGTACAAGCCCCCTCCTCCCCTCCCCTCCCGAAGAGCCCCACAGCTAGCTAAGGGGGAGCCGGAGAGGCCCCGGCTTACCTCTATAGCTGCCAAAATGAAGCGCACCTTTTCCCTTCACTTCGGCAGCTATACTGACGTTTAGAACGCTGCTGTGCTGAGGTCAAAGGGAACTTCCTGTTTCCCGCGCTCAGTGCGGCAGCATTCTAAATGTCAGTACAGCTGGCGAAGTGAAGGGAAAAGATGCGCTTCACTTCGGCAGCTGTTAGAGGGAGCCGAGGCCTCTCCGGCTCCCTCTAAAGCCGCCCTGCCTGCCGCTGGTGTTCAAAATGCTGTTTGGATGGGGCGCCCTGAAATGCGAGGCCCTGTGCAAACAACATTCTTGCTTAATGGACGGGCCGGCCCTGCTCATGGCCCCCCTCTCCTCATGTCACTTCATTGGCTTCCTATCCAATGCAATATATGTACCATGGGGCAAAGCTCCCGCTCTAGTCGCCCAAGCCAGTATTTGCCATGGTCTCTTCCCTTGCTGTCAAGCCAGCCAATTGCAGGGCCTAGGGGCACACCTTGCCAAACTGACTGGGCCCACCCCTGGATAGGGGTCTTGCCATGCTGCGCTAGACGGCTGTTGTGTATGGGGACTTGCTGGGGTGCCCCGCCTTGGTGGCTAGTAACCTCTGTACAGCTGCTCTGCAGCAACATAACAGGGCATGTCCCTGTGAATGGTGGGGGACCGTCAAAGTGGGGGCTTGCTGCAGTGCAGACAGCACTAATGCATATCCACATGCACCATCAGAGGTCTCTAACATTGTGCATATTTGTCAGGACAGAGGATGGTGCTTTCGGGCATGTGTTTCTGATATTTGCACTGTTGCATGTTCTCATCCTGCTGGTTTCCTATGAATGACAGGGATAGGTTTTGACATATAGCTGTACAGACGTATTTCAGTTCTTTCTGGCACATTCTTAGCATTGCAAATACTATTTACTATGGAGTGGAGGAGTAGCCTAGTGGTTGGGGCAAGGTACTTCAGGCCAGAAGGTCAGGGGTTCAAATCCCACTAGAGGACAGCAACCTTGGGCCAGAAGGACTGGGGTTTCTAGTCCCACAGGTGCTCCTTTTGGTCTTGGGCAAGCCACTTAACCCTCCATAGCCCATGTTCCCTGTAAAATTGTTATCTCCAAGTTATAATACCCTGTTCAATGTAATTTCAGTTTGTTCAATGTAAACCGCACTGATGCAGAATAGTGCGGTATATAAGAGAATATAAATAAATAAATTTTCAGCGCCGACCACTGAACGGAGAACTATAGTGTCCATCACATGCCATGTATGTGTTGCTGCAGGGTCTGTCAGGACAAACATCTCACTTTTCACTTGCTTTTACAATAGCTGTGGTGCACTTAGATGAACTTGTAGTGCTACAGACTTGCAACAGACTAGTATCTATAGCCTGGGTTGCCTGACCTTATCTGTTTCATCAGTAGTAATGTGTTGCTTGCATGAGCACAGCACTGTCAGTATGTGCATCAGTTTAGGAGATGTACGTTTTGCCAGTGGAAGAGTGGCCACACGGAGACTGGCAGCATTGCAAATGTCTATCTTTTCAGAATACGGCGAGCACAGGGATGTATAGGCCATTTGTTACATTTACCCGTGTCCCATTACAGCAGCGCGGGCAGGGCCGGCCCGTCCATTGAGCGAGAATGTTGTTCGCACAGGGCCCCGCGCTTCAGGGGGCCCCACGCGAATCACATTCTCGCTCAATGGACGGCTGCAGAGGGAGCCGGGGAAGCCCGCGCGAGGCCCCGGCTCCCTCTGCACAGCCCGCCAGCGTGAAGAACCTTTACCTTCACGCTGGCGGCTGTTTCAATGAAGCCGCGAATGCCGGGAGAGGTTAAAGGGCATTGCCTTTAACCTTTCCCAGCATTCGCGGCTTCATTGAAACAGCCTCCAGCAGGAAGGTAAAGGTTCTTCACCCTGGCGGGCTGTGCAGAGGGAGCCGGGGCCTCGCGCGGGCTTCCCCGGCTCCCTCTGCAGTCCTTTAAACGGTGCGGGGCTCTTCGGAGGGGGGGGGGAGTGGCTAGGACTGGATGGGCTGTGATGAGGGGAAACAGACTCGAAATGGGATGTGATTGGTGGGCGCAGAGGACATCAATTCGCCTGTCATGGGGGGGAATGAACTGTAAATCGGCTGTGATGGTGGGGGGGGGGAACGGACTGGAAATGGACTGTGTTGTGGGGGGGCTGTGATGTGGGGGGAATGGACTGCAATTGGGCTGTGAGGGGGGGACTGCAAGTGGGCTGAGAAGTGGGGGGGGAATGCACACGAAATGGGCTGTGATGGGGGGAATGGACTGCAATTGGGCTGTAATGGTGGGGGGGGGGTGGGAACGGACTGGAAATGGGCGGTTATGGGCGGTAAAAAGACAGGAAAAGAGCAGGGAAGTGGGGGGGGGGGGGGAATGGAAATCAATTGGGCTGGGAGGGGGGGAATGCAAGTGGGCTGTGATGTGGGGGGGGACGGACTGGAAATGGGCTGTGATGGGGGGCATGGACTGCAATTGGGCTGTGATGGTGGGGGGGGGAACGGACTGGAAATGGGCTGTGATGGGCGTGAAACAGACTGGAAATGGGCTGTGATGTGGGGGGGGGAATGGACTGCAATTGGGCTGGGGGGGAGGACTGCAAGTGGGCTGTGATGGTGGGGGGGGGAACGGACTGGAAATGGGCTGTGATGGGGGAACGGACTACAATTGGGCTGTGATGGGGGGACGACTGCAAATGGGCTGTGATGGTGGGGGGGATAGGACTGCAAATGGGCTGTGATGGTGGGGGGAATGGACGAAATGGGCTGTGATGGTGGGGGGGGAACTTGGACTGGAAATGGGCTGATGAAGAGCTGGATTAGGACTGGAAATGGGCTGATGGTGGCTGGAATAGGGCTAAGTGGGCTGACGAGGGGGCTAGGATTGGAAATTAGCTGATGGAGTGTGGAGTGGAAATGGGCTGATGGGGGACTGGAATGGAACTGGAAAAGAGCATATGGGGGGCTAGAACTGGAAATGGGCTGATGAGGAACTAGGATAGGACTAGAAATGGGCTGATGGGAGGAACGTGGACTGCAAATGGGTGATGGGCTGGAATAGGACTGGAAGTGGGCTGATGGGAGTTGGAATAGGGCTGGAAATGGGCTGATGGGGAGCTTGGAGTGGAAATGGGCTGATGGGGGGCTGGAATGGAACTGGAAAACAGCATATGGGAGGCTAGGACTGGAAATGGGCTGATGTGGAAGCTTGGGAGACTGGGACTAGAAGGGGGCAGATGCTGGGTGGGTCTAGAACTATAAAGGAGCTGATTTTGGGGGAGGACTAGAAAGGGATGGGGAATGAGAATGGAGAGGGGAAAAGATATTTTGTGTGGGAGGGAAGAAAAGTCTACGAAGGGCCGGGTATTTGGAGAGTAAGAGGGGATTGAGAATGGAAGGGTGAAATTTGAGTGGATGATAAAGGAATAAGGAAAGAAATGGAGGAAAGAGCAAAAGGGGAAAGATCAGTATGTTAAAGCAGATATAGAGAAAAAATTTGGAAAAAAATCTAAAAGAGAAGAAAGGAAAATGGATAGCTCGCAGAAGACACAAAGAAACCAGAAGAAAGTGACTGGAGCAATTGCAACTGAAAAGAAAATGCACAAGCAACAAAAGGTAGAAAAATACTCTTTTATTTTGAATTTAATAACTGGAATATATCAGCTCTGGGAAATGTGCATCGTTAACGTCTTTTGTGTTTTGTTTAGTACAAGAGGAAATTAATTTATAGTTTTATTTCTCCAGTGTTGTTGTACATCCCAAGTTTGGCTTTTGGGGTTCCCATTTAATTATTGTCTTCCTATTTCTAAATTGTGATCCCTTGTTCTTTGGTGACGGTCTATGTTCTGCATTTTAACCAAGCTGAGGTATTCTGTTCATGTAGTTTCTATTTGACCATGTCACTGGTTTAATATTTGCAGTGTTGCCTTTTGATAGGTAGGGTTTGCTGCTTTGTGAGTCCTGGCAGAGTTGTTATGATAGGGTGGATTTGCTATGAGTTCTAAATGGTCAGTGTTTATAGTACTTCCCAATGGGCCTGGCGGTTGGCACTGGAATGTGGTAACGTAGAAATCTGTTAGTCTTTCTTTATCCAGACACTCATTAAGAAGCATGTTTACTAAAAATGCATGTTAACATTATGCAAATATTTATGCAAATGAGGCTCCCTATGCAAATGAGGCCCCGCAATTAATCTCCGCACATGGCCCCACACCCCCCTTGGGCCACCCCTGAGCGCGGGCCCATGTTTCCCCAGATGTGTTGTCCATGCCACACCAGAAATGCATATCTCCCTAAATCCTCGCATTTTCGGAATAGCATCTATCGCATACTTCTGCTGACTGGATGGGCATGTTATAGAATTGAGCTCATAGTGAATGCAGTCAAAGAGTTTTGTCCAAGAGCAGGTGTGCTGCATAGGCTACAGGATCCTTGGTTTCAAGGGCTCTGTACTATCCTGGTTCTCTTCTTATCTTTCCTGGCGCTTTTTCAGTGACTGTTCTGGTGGTTCCTCCTCTACTGCTATCCCTTTCTCAGTTGGTGTATCCCAGGGATCTGTTCTTGGCCCTCTCCTTTTCTCTCTCTATACCCAGTCCCTTGGTGCTCTCATCTCCTCCCATGGTTTTCTATATCATTTTTATGCTGATGACTCTCAAATCTATCTACACCCGATATTTCTTCTATACTCTAAGCCCTTATATCTGCCTGCTTATCTGACATCGCAGCCTGGATGTCTCACCATCGCTTGAAAATGAACATGGCCAAAACTGAATTTCTTATTTTTCTCCCTAAACCCTCTTCCCCCTTCTTTCTTTCTCTATCTCTGTTGATAACATTCTTCTGCTTCTTGTTTCCTCAGCCTGTAAACTTGGGGTCATCTTCAACTCCTCCCTCTCCTTCTCCACACATATCCAACAGATAGGAAAAACCTGTCATTTCTTTCTCTATAACATTAACAAAATTCACCCTTTCCTTTCTGAACACACTACTAAAACACTTATCCACTCTTTAATCACCTCTCTCTTAGATTATTGCAACCTCCTCCTTGCTGGTCTCCCTCCGAGTCATTTTTCTCCCCTTCAGTCTGTTCAAAACTCTACTGCACGGCTAATCTTCCGCCCGTCCCATTATATACATATAACCCCCTTTCACCTTGCTGCTCCTTATGCCTGGGGCAAAGTACCTCTCTCCCCCTTTTCAAATCTATGCTAAAAGCTCTCCTTTCAGGCCGCTTTTGGATCTTAATCCTTTGTTTCCTTCTGTCTCCTTACCTTTCCCCATTGTGACCTTGTTCTCATCTATTGTACTAATCTGCATTGATTAAAATGTAAGCGCTGATGAGCAGGGACCATATTATTGTATGTGTCTGTACAGTGCTTCATATGCCTTGTAGTGCTATATAAGTGATTACTTATTTATTGGGTTTTTTATACTGCTTTATCAATTTTGTCAAAGTGGTTTACATTGTAACTTAAACTTGGTAATGTACATTAAACAGGGACAATGATAACGTGGAATTTTTCTGAGGCAATGGAGAGTTAAGTGACTTGCCCAAGGCCACACAAGTGCTCATGGGAATTGAACTCTGGTCTCTTGGTGCCCAAGCTAGTGCTCTAACCATTAGGCTGCTACTCCACTCCAATGGTAGCAGTAGTAGTAGGCTGCTGTGTTGCTGTGAGTCAGCATTGTGCTATCGCAGCAACATGCAAAATCCAACCGCCCATCGCATCGGTGAACAACTGCATGTCCACATTGGAAACCTCAGCATCCTGGAAAACCAAGGATCCGTTGAAATCAGCTAAAAGGCATTCCTACTACTACTACTACTCTTGAGCATTTATATAGCGCTACCAGTAGTACGCAGCGCTGTACAGACATGTCAGAGAGACAGTCCCTGCTCGTCAGTCCCAGACTCATAAGTCCTCCCGCATACTCTGTCTCCCTGATGTGGTGGTGTGGCTTAGACACTCCCGCCACGACCCATAGGAATGACCCTGCACACAAAATTCAAAGATCCAACCAAAGACTGCATCTCTCGCAGAGTTACCCACCAGCAGCATGCCCTGAGCTTAACCACCTTTGCCAAAGGAAGACACGCGACCATCTCCACCAAGTCCAGTTCAATACCAAGGAACATGAGCTTCACTGAGGGACCCTCGGTTTTTTTCTGATCCAAGAGAATGCCAAATTCACGAGATAGACTAAGAAACTCTTGCAAAAGGGCGGTGCATGCATCAGAATGAGCAGGGCCAACAAATAAGAAATCATCCAGGTAGTGAACAATATTGGGAATCCCAGTCCATTGTGCCAACACCCAATGCAGAAAAGTACTGAACTTCTCAAAATAAGCACATGAAACGGTGCAACCCACTGGCATGCACTTATCAAAATAGAACTGGCCCTGAAAATGGAAACCCAACAGATGGAAGGCAGACAGATGAACTAGTAGCAAATGGAAAATATCTACCTTGGCTAAAAGTGCCCCTGAACCGCATTGTCGGACCAATGAGACTGCATCGTCAAAGGATGCATTTCAAACTAAGCAAGATGCCTTAGGGAAGTGATCATTTACGGATGCCCCAGTGAGAAATGATAAATTATGGATCAAACAAAATTTCCCTGGTTCTTTTTTGGGAACCACCCATAAGGAAAAAACCACAAATTTCAATAAGGGTTGCTTGATGAAACGGCCTGCTACTCTGCCAAGCCCAACTCGACTGCCAACTTTTATGGCACAATGTCAGACATATGCTGAATAGAAGGCGCACTGCGTGCCTGAATTGAATTTACCAATCTCCACACAGGTATCCTAAAGCCAAAAAGAAAACCACACTCTAAAACTGCATCATCACTTTGACGCGGGTAACAGAGCTATGGCCACATGGCCTCAACCCTCACTGCAGTGGGGGCCCGACTGAGCCCCCTCTGGTCACTTTGCAGAGGCCGAGGGGATGGTTGGTCCCTTTTTTGTTACACTTAAAAGCAGAGTGCCACACACTGCACAGTGAGCAGATGTGGGGGAATTTACAATCAGACAAGGGGCAAGTGGACTTATTAAATCGCCAACATAGGTCTCCTGCCCCACCTCCATTAGCTTTCTGTTGTGACTCAAAGACCCCTTGTCAAAAGGAACGACTCGCCCTTGATGCGGACGCCAGCCCCTCTCTCACAGATCCCCCGGTAACTATAATTGGGTGGACTGACATGTGCGTCAGCAACAAATTGATGTCCTGAGTGCCCCATGATAAATGAGCATTCTCTTCCATCTTATCCCTAAACCTCTCATCATAATTAAGCCAGGCCCTTCCTTTGTGCGTCTGCGAAGCCTCCAATATGGAGTCAGCATATGCCAATAGGGACCCGTACTGATTGGGGGCTTGATGACCCCAAACACTATCTAAGCGCAAAAAGGCCATGGTCTAATTGACAACACTACATAACACTTTCTTGATCCTGCCAGCCTTCTTGTCTTTTTTTCTCTTCTTCCTGCTCTCACTGGACCTCCTTCGCCCCTCCAAGAGATGAAAAATATCAATGTAGCACCGCTTCTGTATTTTTCACTGTAAGCCACGAGGAACACCCTATCAGAGCTCAGAAAAGGTGGCTAGGGTGGGTGCCCAAGCACTCACGACAGAAGATGCGTGCACCTCAGATGTTTGCTGCGTCCCCATGGAGCTGGATGAACCCAATGATGAATCAGACAGGGAGGTGGAGGAAGAAAAATCAGAGTCTTGTGCATGTCGCCGAGTGTGCTTCCGCTTCCTAAAAGCCTTGCCTGCCAAGTGCTCGTCCATTCGGCCCGCACGATCCTCCGTAGCACCCTCCCTAGTCCCAAATGATATCTCACCTGCCACAGCGTGAATCAGAGCTAGTTCTGACACAAGTGGAGGAAATTCAGGAGCCTGAGATGGAACCACATCAATCGTGCTGCCCTCTTGGCTCACCTACTGAGTACCAGGTTGCTCCAAGGCTTTTCTGCCAGCTGGCCACAATCTGTGTCCTCCTCCATGCACCATGGAATTTGGAGACATCTGTGGAGCCTGTGGAGAAACCAAAGAAGAAAGAGGCGGGAGGGGTCCGGCAGTCGGCTGTGCCATGGTTGAAGCCCTAAACCACAAAGCCCTGGAAGTGTCAGCGCCCCCTCCCCTTTACCCAATAATCCCAATATGGACTCCCCATGCCAAGGCAGCCACTGTGCATACCTGACCAGCCCTATTTATACGCAGGAGGCCCTGCCTGACCCCAACTACCCAGAGGGGGAACACCACTGGGAGGAGTGACAAAGCCATGGCCCCTAAAAACATCCCTCCACATAGCCCGGGGCAACTGGAAAACTGGACCTTGAGGCTATTCAAATGGGCTGGAAAATGCAGAGGGCCCTGCCCTAATTGAATCAGAGATACCAGCCCCATCCATTGCCTATCCTATAAGCACAGTGGAACCCAGATTGGCAGGATCTCTAGGGGTCTCAGGGCTAACCTGAGTCCCTGTGCCACAATTACCCCCAGACACTGGACTTAAACCTTGCCCCATGCTAGAAACCACTGCAGCCCCAGAAAAAGGCAAACCCCTAGCCCTGCCGCTACCTCTAATAGGTTTAGTGGTGGACTTTCCCCTGCCTCCTGGGAGCCGCCTGGTTCTCTTCCATACATGAAGTGGAAGGAACTGGAGACAGGGTGGTGGAGGCCTCTTTTGCTGCCGTTGCCTTTCATAAAAACATAAGAACATAAGATATACAATACTGGGTCAGACCAAGGTCCATCAAGCCCAGTATCCTGTTTCCCAACAGTGATCAATCTAGGTCACAAGTACCTCCATGTGCAACATTTATAAAACTGACACTTTGCTGAGCATATTTTAGGTTCCCTGTTCTAAAATGATCCCTTTTATACCTATATCCCCCTTGCTCGAGCTTCATACCTAAATCCCCCTTGCCCCAGCTTGAGCTAGGCCACACCCCCCATCAACATCCTCTCTGACCAGAGATTGCAAAGAACTTACTCTTTCAGGGAGTTCCTGAACTGCAGCCTCCAAAGGTCCAGTGGAGGTGCACCTGGGAGCCACCTGGTTCTCTTCCATACATGAACTGGAAGGAACTGGGGACGTGGTGGTGGAGGCTCCTTTCACTGCTGCTGCCTTTCCTCTCCATGCCGGCATGACTAAGGGACTCCGGCCCTCAACACTCTCTGCAGTCTTCTTCCTGTTTCTCTTCTGGGGGTTTGTTTTTTTTGGATGTGGCCGCGTAGGACCGGAGAGACCAGGAATACTGCAAACAGGCACCACTCACCAAGGAAAAGAGGCCGCCGACCCAGGAGAGAGGCAGCTGACACGCAACTCGCCCAGAGCGCCAAGGTATCAGAGAGGGGGAGCAGGCAGGCGCACACGATACAAATAGGGTCGCTTGTCCCCTCCTGCCCCCTCCCATCAGCCCTTCACCCATTCATTGGCTCTCGGCGGGAGCCAATGGATTCAAACTTTGCCTCCTGGCTCTGGCTTGTTCCCACCTTCACCCTCCCCCCACCAACGATTAGCCCTCACCGGCTCCCTGCCTCAATCCCAGACCGCGGAGGAGGGCTCCCACACCGGGCTGTGCACCCAGTTAAGGGCAGTCAGCTAGGACCCTGCCCCATGGCCTTGACTCTTTTCAGATTCAGAATAATTCCAATGATCCGGGTCCATAAAAGTCAATGGTTCAAACAACTTTGCATTCGCTTGGTGAAGCTTTCCATCCATTTCTCCTGAAACTTGCTTAAAACTTGCTTGCAGGCGTACGCTACAAAAGCAACATTTATAAAACTGACACTTTTGCTGAGCATTTTTTAGGTGCCCTGTTCTAAAATGATCCCCTTTATACCTAAATCCCCCTGTCAAAGTTGCTGATAGTGCTTTTATTTAAAAGAGCCAATAGTAAGTGATACTTAGGCAGCACCATCTGCCTTTTCTGAATTTCTATAAAATCTAGAAAGGTGAAGCAGATTGGAAACATGGACAATATACAGTACAGGATGCAATTAGAGCAGCATATCAAAGAAAACAGGATAAAGAGCGGGTAACAGCAAGACTGGATGAGAACAGGAAACAATAAAACATGCCGTTTTTGTAGATCAAAAGGAATAGGCACTGAATCAGGGCAAAGAACGCTTTGCATGGCACAAAGACAGCTTATACTGTATCTAAGCAGCACCGATATAATAAGCACAACCAAGTGGAGACTGATGCTTTTATCTGGTTCATAAAACCATCGAGTAGACATGCAAGTAACTTGATCTATTCAAAGGGATGCAATGAAGAAGAAAAGACTTTACAAAGCCCAGTCTCTAATCTATACATACTTAGGGCCCGATTCAGACCAGACGTCCCTGCCCTCTATGCGCCTGGTCGGAACCAGACGCACAGCCGGGATTCTGATCCCGTGGGACATGTCTATCCCTGCGGAATCAAAATCGCATCCAGGCCTGTACGTGCAGGCCGGGACCTTGATTCATGTCGGCCTGCACGTACAGGCCGTGCCTGGCTAGCTCCATCAGGGCTTTTCAGTGGAGCTGCGGCACCATGGCGTTCGGTTGCCATGGCACTGCAGCTCCATTCAAAAGCCGCAGTCCCCAGCCGCCAGCTCAAAAAGTGCTTTCCCCACAGCCCGACCCCTGATCTGGTCTATCAAGGTCAGGGTCGGACCGCAGGGAATGTCCTCTGCCCCCTCCTGCCCTTTCTGAGCCCTGGGCCCACCGTCCCCCGCCGACGAAGGGAACTTATTCCACCTCTGAGGTGGAATAAGTTCCCCGTTCAAGCCGCCGGCCCCAGATGTACAGGGCTGACATTGGAATCGGCCCTGTATGTCTGGTGCCGACAACCGCCCACTGCCCACCCTAACCCCGTCCCCGATCTGCCCCTTTCTCGTCCCATCTAACTTTCCCGTACAATGTGCAGGAAAGTTAGCCGGGATCAGGAGAGGGCTATTCTTCCCTCCCCATCAGGGACATTATAGAGAGTATGTGGAGATAGGAATTGAAATGTCAAGGTCGGGATGTACATAATTCCAGTATCTTTTGAGAAAGGCTTGGCCAAGCATAGAGCCATTTCTAAACTACATGTAAGGATGTACAGGAGTCCACATGGATTTGCTGACACGTAGAGTGAGAGGAGGCATTTTAGAAATCTACGTGTGGGAAAAATCAATGGAGGCAACTCAGTAGTTTACACGTGGAAGTACTGGCTGTTACATGTTTAAATTGGCATTTTTTAAATTACACATGTAACTTAAATGTGCAAGTTGTTTTTTTCATTAATCAATATGTTTAAATGCCACCAATAAACTGTAGAAGCCACTTTAATTCATTGCAATTTGGAGGGAGAAATAACCCTCCTTAATCCCTCCTGTATAGGACTGGCCAAAATGAGCACTTTAAAAAAAACCCTAAACATGCCAGGGAGCAACGTGGAACAATTTTGGTCATACACGTGTATTCCCTATATGAAATGGGGAATACATGTGGAGATTTTTGACCTGCCCAGGCCACACTCTAAACACACCCCTGAGATGTTCCCTTGCAATGTCTACATATTAAGGACACCCATGTGCAAATATGGCCCTTTCTAAAATTGCCATTTACATGTGAAAGACAATTTTCCACCTGAACCTTGAGAATAAGGCTTCTAAAATAAGTCCTACTGTGTGCCAACATAGTCTTATTGATATTGTATGCTCTGTGTTAAGAGTGCTTTTCAGTGCTCTTTTGATGTGTTTAATCATGGCTCTCAGTGTTTTTTGCTGCAGTGTTATACAGCATCACTAATACCCATCACTGGCAGTATCCTTTTGATTTGGTTTTGATAGAGTACTGACGCAATAAAGGTCATTCTGAATAGCGAACAGCGGGATGTACTTCCGGGTTGGACGTACAACCCCCGCTATTCACTTGCGCTATATTCAGAGCCCCCGGCTCCTTGCACATACAGCGGCATTTGTGAGGAGCACTGGACAGGAGCAGAGAGTGGGCAGAGCCGGACATACAGGGCCTATATCTGCTCCTGACTCTGTATGTCTGGCTGTGCAAGGATGATCGTGGGACTTATTCCACCTCGGAGGTGGAATAAGTCCCATCAACACCAGTGATCAGGCCCAACAGCCCCCCATAAACCAGGGATCCACGGAAGGTGAGGCCCCCCCCCAACCCGATCCCAGCCCTTGCAGACCCCACTGAGGGTCGGCAGCAGGGATCCAATGATCAACTCGGGTTTGGGCCTTCAGTGCTCCTGCTCAGCATCCCGGTATTATGGTGCTGGGACATAACGGCACCGGCACACCAGCAGGAGCGTAGGGCGGGATGGCTGGGTAGGGGAATGGATGTCTCCCGTAGCAGAATTAGGGCATGTCTGGGCTGTAAGTGCCCGATTCTGCAACCATGGGAACATCTAGCTCCCACGATTACAGAGTCGAGTATATGTTAGGGCTGTCACAGCCCAGACGTGACCCCATCAGAATTGGCCTCCATGCAAATAAAGTGAGAAAGGGGGATGGAGAAGAAAAGAAAATCTGTACTAAAAGGAGCTATAGTTTTGCACCTAAGATGAAAATAGCATGAAAATTTGTGTGTGTTAGGTGCAAAACGTCTGCATGAACCATTGGAGGTATAGACAGCATATTCCCAGTAGTTAACACATGCAACCATTGCTTAATATGAGACGCTAATACTGCGAGTGCACTTAACTTGACTTAATAGGGTGGAGGTAATTGCACTGTGTTAACTGCAGGATTGACAGATAGCATGCGATATGTGCCCCCGCACTACCTGCAATGCACTCACCATTCCCCCTCCCTACCTCTAACCCACCCATTCACTACCCTGACGCACCGTCGCAGTTACCGCGTTCACTGAGCAGGGCACTTTACTAAAAGGGCCCCTTAATCTAATTCAGAGATGTGAGATGGAAACATTTGTTTCAGGAGGGAAAGACATTTCTGTGCAAGCTACAATGCCTTGTAAAAGTCTTCAGATCCCTGTATATTTTCATATTCTACTGTTTAAAAAGCACAATTCAAAATGCATTAAGGAAGAAGTTTCACCGATCTACACAACATATCACACTTTCCACATGAAAGAACAGCTACTCGGGAGATTCAAAAAGTACGTAAGAATAGAAAACTAAGGGCCCAATATTCAGCACCGATGGCTAGAGCTTCCAAAGTGGCTAGCCACCAGCAATGAACTTTAAAGCCGGATATTCAATGCCGGGGCCATATCTGGGTTCCAGCATTGAATATCCAGGTTGCCTGGATTGCCGCAAGCTAGCCAGACCACAGCAATATTCAGCTGCTGCAGCAAAGGTTAGGCCAATGTTGCCTGCACCTGAAAAGATTTCGAATCCTACAATCCTGAAGCAGGGTCCATTGTGGGACTCAAACGTGGCACGTCGCATGAGATTCCTAAGTTGCCTTTTGACTTTATCAGCGCTTCATTTTATGAGCTAAGTCATTTTTGCTAAATAAAATACGATTAAAAGGAGTCACTACCTTGGGGGAGGTGGTTTTGGTTTTCCTCTCCCTTGTTGGTGCCTTCGACACATAGTAATCAGCAACGTTTCTTGCTACTTGTCATTTGGGATCTTTTCACGTCTAATAACCCATTCAGACTTGGACATCCACAGACCTGGCTTATAAAATGGATCTGGAGATGCCTCCATGCTTTGGACATCTCTGTGCCCATTTCCAGACATCCAAAGCACAGATACAGCTTCCAAAATAACCCCCTTTACTTCTTGATCTTTTATTCTCTTGATCATCTTCCTTTATGTTTCATTTCTTTCTTCATCTGTCTCCAGTTTCTTTCCCATGTTCTTTATCACTTCATTCAAAATTTATATTCATTTCTCTAGCCTTTCCTTAATAATTCACTTGTCTCTCTTCTATGTTTCCTCTTCCCTCTGATTCCTAGTTTCCTTCTTCTTTTACCCATTGTATTTTCATTTCTTCCAGAATTTTCCATCCTGTTGCCATTTTTATCTTGCTTTTGTTACTCCTCCTTTTTCTTTTTCTTACCTATACTTTTCCATTATCTTCTCCCTCCCATGTTGCCCTTTCACACACATACCCCTTGCTGTTCTTCTCCTCACACATACTATCCCTCCTCCACTCATACTCACCCTTCCCCATCTATGAGATATCTTTTCCCTCTTTCCTTATCTTTCACCTCCAGACCACCCTTCTTCACCCTCTTCTTTCCCCTCTCTCCAGTTCCAGCTCCATCTACTTATCTCTTCTCCCTTCTTTCATTTCTCTCTTGGCACCCCTTCACACTGCTTCCTCTCATCGCTCTCCTTTCACTCCTCTTCCACTCATCATTCCTCTCACTTTCCACTCATCTCTCCTCCCCACTCTTCTCTCATCTCCTTTCCCCCTCTCCTATCCTTCTTCACCATCCCTCTCTTCTTGATGTCTCCCATCTCTTTCCTCAACCTTCATTTCATCTTACCTTCTACATCCCCCCGTGTCTCTACTTCCCCTTTCTGCCAACCCCCAACTCCACCATTGCCTTCAACCTTATCCTCACTTATTCCTCCGTATCCTCATTGCTCCCTCCTCATTTACTCTCTACATCCAATTCCTTGCCTTCTGTTTTCATTTTTTACATCAACTTAGCCAACAGCATGGGCTGCGGTACTGCAAATCTCATGTTCCATCACTTTCTTCTACTCACACTTCTTCTTTGTAGCTGAAATATATGGTGGAGGGAAGAGGGGGCAACAGAACCAGCAGTACCATGGATGCACCAACTCCTCATGGCTCATGCTGTTATTGTTGCCGTTGACCAACTGCATTAGTGTTACCTGAACTTGCGTCTGCATCATTTGGTGGGGGGGGGGGGGGATTGCACCCACCCTCAAACTACATCCAAGAAACTTCTAATCCCAGCAGCATACCGACCAATCTCCAGCACTGTTCCCTCTAAGCTGTGCGCGTGTGCGCGCGCACACACCTCGCCGAGCCAGCGCACATACTTTACAACAGAGCGCACAAAAATTACAACTCTGATTCTGATAGAAAACAACACAGACGTCTTAAAATTTAAAAGTTATGATTGTAATTACTAGAAATTTCCCACTTCATTTGGTAATCGTCTATTTTCATTTAATTTGATTAAAATCAATGTGGTGTACATACTGTATTCTGACGTGTAGTCAAATTTTAAAGTATATAACTCCGAGTGTCGTTATGTGGCGCACAAAAATTTAACCTTCCTTCAAAAGCTGCACACAGCTGATATTTTATGCGCACACAACCTACAGAAAATTAGAGGGAACATTGATCTCCAGCATACCTTTCCTCGCAAAAATCATCAAAAAGACGGTTCAACTACAACTTCAGGATCACATCGACAAACACGAAACACTCGACGACAACCAACACGGATTTCGTCCCAACCACGGTGTCGAGACGCTACTGATCTACCTCTTCGACAGCATCCTTAGAACAATTGACAACACCAGGAACGGAATCATAATGATATTCATCGACATCTCCTCAGCCTTCGACACAGTGGACCACAACACGCTCCTGGAAAGACTACAGAACACTGGTATACACGGTATCACACTGAAATGGTTCCACTCATACCTAACAGAAAGACAGCTACAGGTCAAGGTGGGACACATCACATCCCGACCCATCAAAGTCCGTCAAGGAGTACCTCAAGGTTCTGCGCTCTCAGCACTCCTATTTAACATCTACATCCAACCAATATGCAACATCATGAAAAAGAACAACATTCAATACAAAATCTATGCGGACGACATCATGATATACACCCCGATATCAATCGACAACCCGGACATCTCTAGGATAACAGACTGCCTTACACAAATGACAAGTTGGTGTCATAACAACAACCTCGCCATAAACTACAACAAGACTGAAGCTTTAATCATCACTCGGAACCAAAGCTTCATACACCCACCAAATATAAAGATACAAAACATTACTATACCAATAAAGTCCGAAGTGAGATACCTCGGGGTTACGCTGGACAATAAACTCAATCTCAAGACACACATAAACAAAACAATACAAAAAGCCTACTACAAGATGCGAATCATCAGGAGACTGAAACCACTCCTCGCCCCAGAACACTTCCGTACCGTCTGTCAAGCACTGATAACCCCTCTACTGGACTTTTGCAATCCGATATACCTTGGACTACCGAAACAAGCTATCAAACCACTCCAACTGGCACAAAACACCGCAGCACGAATCATATCCGGAACTGCAAGACAAGAACACATCACACCCACCTTAAAGGACTTACACTGGCTTCCAATCGATGCACGCATCAGATACAAAACTATCATAAACCTATTTAAGATAAAACAGCAAACATCAGCCAACAGCCTGCACGCCCTCATACAACCAGACACCAGCACACGGCCTAGAAGAAAACAAACACACAACCGAGTCAGCACCCCAAGTGAATACAAACACACACGCAAGGACACAACAGACAGAGCACTCTCCATGGCTGCTCCAACAATATGGAACAAACTACCAGACGATTTGAGAGCAACTACAGACCTCAAGGACTTCAGAAAACAGCTGAAAACCATGCTGTTCAGAGAACACTATGGCCACATCACATAAACTAAGTAACTGTATAGCAGCACACATTACCGACTAACACTATATGTATATATAAAATGTTTTTAGCACCACTGTATATAGCCCACATTGTACATAGCTCAAACCAATCTAGCTCACAACGCAACACACACCCAACTAAATTTCCACCCTCACTGCATGTATAACACACTCACACTACCAGATTGTTTGCTGTGATACCACCTTGATTATCATGATAAGGCGGTTTAGAAATACTGTTAAATAAATAAATAAATAAAATAATCTGTATAAGTGACATACAAAATAATTTGGAATGACCTTAATTTCTTTCACCCAAACAAGACAATAAATATATGTTCTTACTCCAGCTACATGGGCAAATTTCCACAGCTCACAGTTTATCCTGCATAGAGACAACCATAATGAGAGAGAGAAAGAAGAGGAGACGGAAGATGATCATCACCGTCTCCATTAGCCAGTGCTATCCATGTGACTGTACCTGAGGCTTTTGGCACCAGTATGCATTAGATAAGAAGTCCACTGAAATTCATGGAATCGCAAGAGAAAAATATATATTAGATGTAAAATAAAAATCACTAGAAATGTTGGGCCCAATTTTCAAAAGCTTTTACATGGGTAACTGTCCTAGTTACCCATGTAAATACCTTATCCGGGATTTTTGAAAGGCACCTACATGGATAGTGCCTTTCAAAAATCCCAGATAAGTCCCTAACGCGCTCAGATGCTAAGCATAAGAACATAAGATATGCCATACTGGGTCAGACCAAGGTCCATCAAGCCCAACAGTGGTCAATGTGGGTCATACATACCTAGCAGTTTTCCCAAAAGACACAGGTTCCACAATGCTTGTATTGGGTCAAGCATTGATATCCTGGGTCCCTTTTTAATAATGTTTTATGGACCTTTCCTCCAGGAACTTCTCCAAACCTTTTTTAAACTCAGCTACACTAACAGCCTTTACTACATCCTCTGGTAGCAGTTAGCGTTGGGATGTGCTAGGGACATTCTAGGGCAGGGCAGGGGCAGAGGAAAGGGCTAAATGGGTAGCAGAGATTTCCAATGCTACTCGCTTAGCCCTCTGCACCTTAAAGATAGACGAGGCTTTTCCTCACCTATCTTTAAGGCGCAGGGGCTAAGCAAGTAGCATCGAAAATCGCTGCTACCTGTTTAGCCTCGGCGGCTGCTGGCATATCCAGACAAACCTCTCACTTCCGCCACCAAGGAAGTGAAAATCCGGGTTAAGGGGGTCGGCGGGCAGCCTACACACCACCACAGCGCATAGCCTGCCTAATTGAAAATCGAGGCCCGTTATTCATTAATGCACATTCGGTTCATTAGTGTGCCTTAAAACATTTATTGTGCACTAAATCAGTCTAATGGCAGTTTTGAAAACTCCAGATATTCAGTGGCAATATCACTGACTCTCTGGATAACGGAGTGACAGGCGGCATTATCTAGATCCGCTCTCCGGTAGGTATCTGCATAAAGTTAGGATGGCAAACTGCGCCAACTCTATGTGGATAGCTATCTGGATAGGAGGCCGGTTATCACTACTATCTGCTTAATTCACTGCCCCATCCTTGCGCTACCTATGGATCTATAAGATATTTAGCAGCACTATACAGATAGTGCCACTGAATATTGCCAGATAGCCCCAGCCAGCGGCACTTGCCCAGATAGCAGGTGTTGTAGTCCAGATCAATACTTCTGAATATTGACCCCATCATTTATACATCTAAGCAGCCACTTATAGAGTAATTCTATAATCTCGCATGCAGGGAGAATACGTATTTGGGGCCTATTCTATAAAGCACGCGTGGACTTTACTTTTTCGAACAGGGCCATACGGATGTGCCCGAGTCTAGTCACAGCAATTATGCCTGCTTTAGAGTCTGCCTAGATCGATGCAATGACACATTTATGTAATAGTATGCTATATCTTACACATGTAAATCTTGGCCCTGCCTACGCTCCCCCTCCCTCCTCTCTGTGTACACCCTGAGGGTTCATGCGATGGGACTTGCGTGCATGCTTACAAAAAAGCGACTGTCTACGGTGCAAGCATGTCTATTCATGCACTTAAGTCCTTTAGAGTAGGGACTTTCATGACTTTCATGTGTGTACTGTCTCACAGCCATTATATAGAATCAGCTCTAAAATGTCTAAATTAAACAAATAGTAGGTATGACTTGAAAGGTCTAATTTGGACATTCCAAGTTATTTGTGCATATTCAGATGCACTGTCTAACTGAACAGCACCATTACATAGATCTATAATTTGAAAACCATCTAAATTAGACATTTCAAATTATATGTTAGCTGCATAGCTGAATACTGACCTGACTGTAGATGTAATCCCACCGATTTCTTTCAGCCCTGATCACATGAGAGCCTTTTCCTGCTGCAAGGAGGCAGCTCTCTATTAGCTCTATAATACTAGCAGTAGCTCTTGACACAGAATTCCCCCAAAGCATGAGGTTCTTTGCAACACCAAATACTATTAGATGGATAAAAACAAACACACCAGTATAGCACCATATGTTAAAAGATTTGCATGCAAAACCCAAACTGTGCAGGAGACAGATTTTGAATATTAGTGAGTCATGTTTCACGTAGGAAGGGGGTCGGCCAATGGGGCCATGGGCCTAGCCACACAGTATTAGCATAATGGGGAGAGAGGAGCAGAAGTTGGTTTGTTTGGCCCCTCCAAACAAAAAATGTTCCGCTGCCCCCTGGTGTTTCATTTTGAAGGCTTGATTTTTGAGTTGTTCTAGATCTCGGTAATCCATGCAAAATGCAAGTCTCTGTAATTCATTTTCAAGTATTATTTAACTTTAACTCACATAAAAGCACAATTTACAATTGGATGTCCAAATGCGATCTGCGACATCAAAGCCAAAAAGTCTGAAAAAAGAAAGCAGGCACGTGAAAGTTCTGACCCGATTTCAGAAATGTGGACGTGCTCGATATGGATGTCTATAGATAAACCCCACGTTAACTGTTAGAGTAGTGCAATAAACATACCCCATAGTGCAGTACATAGTCTTCTGTGTGCAGAAAATCAGTTATCCCCATTTATTTTAGTTAACACCTTGCAATAGAATATAATCATCCTGTTCTGAGAGACTGCACTATAGAAAAGCAGCCAACACAATTATTGCTCCAGCAAACCATAGTTACACTGACATTCTTACTATTGTTTATTATTATTGCTCGAGAATAAATTCAAGTCTGTTGACAGGTTTGATCTCTCTCTTTACCGTTTCTGTCTCCTAAATGTAAATGACTCATTTGCGGCCTGCACCAGTCTCTCCTGTGTTCGATGTGTCTGGGCTCATCATTAACAAACCACAACAGCTTTCACTGATAAAGAGTCTATTACATAGATAAGTCTAGAATTTGGAAACGCTTCCAGTACAAAGTTATTCATTAACCACGGCAAGTATAAATGAGTAATGAACATGTACACTAATGGTATAAGACATAGAGGCATGTTTCCATTCTAGGAATGGGCACACCCAAAATAAAGTTTGTTTCGTGTTCATATTTTTCTGTGTTTTTGCACACATTTGTCTTACATGTGTGCCTTCTATGTGAGCTAAAACTATCTTGCACACACAGATTGATCCTATGCTTGTTAATTCACAGGTACACGCATGCACAAGCAATACACACAAACAGAAATTTTGTAGGCACCCAAATGAGCCAGAGGTGCACTGATGAATGCACACCACTCATATAATATAATTCATGCAACGCACACTCTGGTTACATGCTTGAAATGTGTACCCCTGAGTTCAAGTCAAATCTTTATCTATTCAGATCTTTCCAAAAGTTGTCCTGGGCACATTGTACAGGGGAAAATTTACTAAGGGGGTCATTTTAGCAGTGCTACTCGAAATCTGGATGTCTGAAAATGGGCACTGAAATGTGCAAATCGCAAAGTCGTCCCTGGGGCCATTTTAGAAAGCAAGGAACGTACCCATCCCCAGCACAAGCACATCCATGTCACATGGGGGCATGGTGGAGGCATAGCGTGGGCAGTCCTACAGAGATGTATGTCGCTGTGCGATTTCAGAAAGACCCGGGCACATCTGGCCCTAGCTGCTGACACTCCAAGTCTATACCTGCTTCTGACCGAGAATAAGTAGCAGAGAAGCACTTGTTTCATAGCAGCAACACTTACAGGGGAAGAGAGAAATGTGCTCTCATTGCCACAGTAATTTTCTCCAAGTCAACAGAACATGCATATTAATAAACCGAGCTTGTATTTTACTGGCCCGCCACATCATGCCTGACATTCAGGCTGGAATGTGCATGTATCATAGCATAGACGCTCTTCAATTCACCTTGGCGGACACATCTATGTACCCATGTCTATGGCTGTGCATTTCGGGGGAAGTCCACATTTCTAAATGGGCTGCAAACATGCATGTAGCTAGCCATGCCATATGCACAGGTCACTGGCATAACTTACAATGAGGTGCCCCCATTGTCACGCCCCCTGTGCAAGCCTCCCCTTCATGTGGCTGCCACCCCCATGTGGTGACAGCAGCAAATTTACTTCTTTGTGTTTGCTGCACTGCCTCCACTCTTGTAAGTTCACCGTGAGCTTGGAGGCTGTTCCCCACCGGGCTGAAGTCTCACGGTGTGGCTGTTATCACGAGACTTCAGTTGGCAGGGAACAGCCGCCAGGCCCGCAGCAGACTTACAAGAGTTGAGGCAGCGTGGCAAACATGACAAAGTAAGTTTGTCGTGCTGCCGCTGCCGCCACTGTGTGGGCCCCCTTTCTGCCTGATCCCAAACCCCCCCCCCTTCACATTTGCTTGGGCAGAATTTACACCACTGGCACAAGTCTATCTCCTAACCCAGCTGTGGGGACTTGCATCTTTTGCACTGGAGATGGAGCGATTCCAGAAGTCCCTCACACGGGCCTCCCTTTCACTGCTGCCGCTCCCTTGATATTTTGGACTCCTTGAACCGGATGTTCCAGCTTCGTCCTAGATGTCCTTTCTAAAATGTCACTTCACAGGTTTTATCATGCGTTAATTACATTAATGCATATTAAGTGCCCTCTGCCATTTTATGTCTATGGGCACAGTGACATTTAACACGTATTAATATCACTCAAGCACATTAGCCCTTAATAAACATGTCCCAAAGTGGGTCAGTCAGTATTATATCAAATATAGAACAAAACCACATATATACAGCAATACCAACACTACCCCCAACTAAAATTCACCTAAATCAGTTAAAGTTTCACGCTAATCCAATCAAGCTCTTAAATGCAAGTTTATTGTCAGGAAGGTAAAATAACAAAGTCTAAAAAGCTCTTGGAAAGCCCCCAGGGATGCCAGCATTCAGTGGGATCAACGGCCAGATGTGAAGGGCTAGTGTTCTGCAGGGTCAACTGACGAGACTGTGGTGTCCTGAGCCACCCTTTGCTTTTGCACAACCCCCTCTCCTTTTTTGGCACCAGTCTTGCAGTATGAGCTGCGTAAATAGGGGTACATTTTCACTTGGCACGATCACTGGCTTAAGTTAAATACTGGCGCTGCCATGTAATTACATTTGTACATTCAGTGCCACTCTGCATATAGCTAGAGGTGCTGAATATACAGTCGCTGCGGAGGCACTGTCTATTTTCTTGGAGCCTGCTATTCATCACTTATTCGAATACTGGCTGAATAAGTGCCACTCTCTGAATAATTTTCTGGCCTGCCCTCGCTTCCTCCTAACATGGTCCACAAATATATTTATTTATTTAACCAGTTTTGTATACCACCTTATCCTTCAATCAAAGTGATTGACAAGACAACAAAGGCTTACATACTGAGGGTATGGGAAAACAAAAACGATACATTACAATATAAATACAAAACAAAACAGTATGTTATAATACTATATCATAGTGAAATTAAATATACATAATGGTTAATTTAAGTTATTTCACCATAAATTTCTATAAATAAGTAAGCCTTTAAAGATTTGCGCAAGTCCTTAAGGTCTTCCTGAGTTCTTAAGTCTTCAGGAATAGAATTCCATAACTCTGGTGCCATAAAGGAAAACGCAATTCAAACGACCCGATATCACTCATATATTTTTTGAACAGATATGGATGCATTAATTATGTGTTTGCAAGCTAATACATAATTGCCTTTGAATATCAGTTTGATAGAGTATACCTATTTATTCACAACAAATGTTGCCAGACTAACCAAACAACTCTCTCAACAATGAGTGGAGTATGCTTCACTTTACAACAAGCTCAGATGACAAGACTTCGACTTTCATATTTTGGACACATCATGCGAAGAGAGAGATCATTAGAGAAAGACATCATGCTTGGCAAGATAGAAGGTCAATGCAAAAAAGGAAGGCCAGCAATGAGATGGATCGATACAATTGCCCATGTTCCCTGTAAAATAGTTATCACCAAGTTATAATGCCCTGTTCAATGTAATTTCAGTTTGTTCAATGTAAACCGCTTTGATATCATGAAAGGCGGTATATAAGAAATGTTAAATAAATAAAATAACAGCAGGTACGGGTGCCAGTCTGTCAACTATGAGCCGCCTGACTGAAGACCGAACACAATTTAGGACAACTATCCAGAGGGTCGCCATGAGTCGACACCAACTCAACGGCACTTAACAACAACTCAACATACAAAGATTCTATTCACAGTCTAGTGTCACCGTGACTACACCACAAACTCCCTCCACTGCCAGACACGGTGTCCTAACACAAAACTCTGCAAATGGACATCAAAAGCTTACCATACCATACCACACCAGCACCACCAAGAGCTCAAACTGCACCAACCCTACTATTAAAAGTCAGCACTACAAATATTCTAGAATGCCAGTTCACCTCCAGGTGGGAAAAAGAGAACAAGCTGGACTGCTCAGGGATTCCTTCACAGAACCATTATGTGAATAAAATACTTCAAAACACAAAAGGGGTTATTCTGAGCCAGGACCGTATCCCCTGTCCAAAGCTCCCCGCATGTACTTAGGAAATGTATGGGGAGCTCTGGATGGGGAAGGGAAGAAGCGGGTTGAGGGAGGAGTGAGGGCGAGTGGTGGGCGGGGATGCGACCCGGGACGTACAGGGCTGATTCTGAGGTTGACCCTGTAAATCTGGGGTCGCCAACATGGACAGGGGACTTATTCTACCTTGGAGGATGGTGGCGCAGGGCCAGGTCAATGGGACAAGGGGGTGCAGGAGCTTCCCTGCAGCCGGATCCTGCCTTTGGAAGGCCATATCAGGGGTCAGGCAGTGGGGAATGAACTTTGTGGTGGCAGCTGGGGATCGCAGCTCCTTAATGGAGCCGCAGTGCCATGGCAACAGGACACCATGGCACTGCGATTCCATGCAGAAGCCAGGCAGGCCTGTGCGGGGAGATGAATTGACATCCAGCGGCACAGAATCAGGGGACGGCCTGCCTGTCAAGGCACAGGCCAGCCATCTAGATCCGATTCTGATCCAGCGGACATTCCCCATTCGGAATCAGGCCCAAATATGAACCATCAACCTGATGCAGGTACTTCCAGAATATCGACTGCATGAAATACACATAAATGCCCATTTACAGGTGCATACGACTAAAATCTCTAGACATATGTGCAGTGTTTGTGAGTAAATCTAGGTGGCTCTTTATAACATTTCCGCCATAATGTCCAATTATGTTTTTCTACAAATTTTTATGTAAAAGATGCTCTTGGGCTGACCATGGTTGTTATGTTATGTTATGTTTAATCATCAATCTCAGCGGGATGCAAGAGACTTGAAAGTTAATTTGGGAGGTGAAGCACAAGACTGAAGGTTTGTCTAATACTCTGCACTGGCTCTGAATACCTGCAGCCTGCACAGACCCCAGTATGTGCTCTATTGCTGTATTCTCTTGGCTTCTTTAGGATGCACATGGAAACTGCAAATTTTATTTGTTAACTTCACAATGTGGCACTGTAGGCAGGGGTGGAGCAAGGGGTTCTCCCCCGCTGCTGCTCATCTGCCAATGCCTCAGACTGCAAGAGTATTCCTCCCAGTAATTCAGGATCTGAGGTGCTAATTTCCATTGCACCCGTCCGCCCAGAGTGATAGGCCGAAAGACAAAGATGCTGCAGTTCAGCAAGAAAATGCTGCAGTCTCTCTCACAGACGGTCATTATACAGAACTCCGAGCACCTGCACAAGGTGTTTGCAGCAGCTCTTCTGAACAGGCCTAAAAGAACAGTCAGAAAAACAGAAGGAATCAGTCGAACACTTTCAATGGCATCCTGTAACGTGCAGTGATGGGAGCAGTTGTCCTCTTTAAATAACTGTTTGGGATGATGCATGCACCCTAAAGATATAGGGCCCGATATTGGGTTGGGCAGGCTATGCGACCCTACAGTATATAGCCCTGCCTACTGACCCTTAACCCCGGATATTCAATGACTGGGTCATATGTGGCCCTAGCATTAAATACCCAGGGATCGCTGCACACGCCAAAGCCGCAGTAGCTAACCTGGCATCAGCGATACTGCATGATGCCCGTTAGCTCCTGTGACTTAAAGATAGGCAGACGAGGGTTTTCCTCACCTATCTTTTGGGCACAGGTCGCTAACTGGGCATCATGCAATATCGCTGCTGCCCGGATATCGCTTGTCGCCACCTCCGCTCTGCCCCAGACCGCCCCCGACATGTCTCGATGCTAACCGGATAGCACTGGGGCATGTAGGGGAGTTAAGTGGGGATATTCAACGGTACTTACACGGTTAGTGCCATTGAATATCCCCTTCTAAGGCATTTACACGGTTTACTGGGCTATAAACCGTGTAAATGCTTTTCGAATATCGGGCCCAGAATTTAGCTTTTCAAGAAGAACAAAAAAAATAATGATGCTTCCCAAACTTGTCCTGGGGACCCCACAGTCAGTTGAGTTTTCAGAATATTCTCAATGAATATGCATGATATAAATCTGAATATACTGGGTTTTCAATGAATGCATATTTATCCCATGCATCATTGTGGATATCCTACCAATCTAACAAAATCCTCCCATTCCTTTCTGAACTCACTACTAAGACACTTATCCACGCTTTAGTCACCTCCCGTCTAGACTATTGTAACCTACTCCTTGCTGGTATCCCTCTGAATCATCAATCTTCCCTTCAATCTGTTCAATGCTCTGCTATGTGGCTAATCTTCCGCCAGCCTCATCATATTCATATTACCTCTCTTCTCAAGTCACTTCATTGGCTCCCTATCCGCTTCTGCATCCAGTTCAAACTTCTCCTGCTAACCTATAAGTGCATTCACTCTGCAGCTCCTCATTACCTTTCCTCTCTTATCTCTCATTACACCCCTCCCCCCTCAGGAACTCCGCTCTTCTAGCAAATTGCTTCTGTCTGTGCCCTTCTCTTCCATTGCTAACTCCAGACTTTGCTCCTTTCACCTTGTTGCTCCTTATGCCTGGAACAAACTACCTGAGTCTGTACACCAGACACCTTCACTGACCCTTTTCAAATCCAGGCTGAAAACTCACCTCTTCGCTGCTGCTTTCGTATCATGATTCACCTGGTCTCCTTTGTGTTTCCTTACCATTCCCCCTAGATGTATCCCATGTCTACACCTACTGTGTTTTCTGTCTTGACTAGACTGTAAGCTCTGATGAGCAGGGTCTGTCTTTTACATGTATCTGTGAAGTGCTATACAAATGCTCAGAACTGGTAGTAGTAGTAGTTATAGAGACCCCAGAAAAAGTTTGGGAAGCCCTCATCTAGAATATTCTGCTTTGCTAGCACATTAGTGGCACGATACACTGCTTGGATATATTTTAATTATTGCCTTTAAGAAATTATATGAGGTGTGATCAAAAAGTATCGAGACTTGTTGTGTAGCTATAGAACAATAGCGTGGCTGCAGCACACCTGTACTTTCTTTAAATCACATGATGTTTGGTATCGTGTAAAGGTAGTTCATCAAATCTACAATGAGTGAAAGAATTGAACAGCGAATTTGCATTAAATTCTGCCAGAAACTTGGAGATTCGTGCAAAGAGACTTATGACAAGTTACAGCGAGTGTATGACGATGAATGCATGAGTCGTGCTAATGTTTATGACTGGTACAAACGTTTCCAAGAGGGTCACCAAAGTGCTGACAGTGATGAACATTCTGGAAGATCATCCACGAGCAGGAATGAAGACAAACAGTGCATGCTGCAAATCGTTGATTGACTATCAGGGAGCTTGCTGAGGACATGGACATGAGTTTCAGCTTGGTACAGTCCATTCTTTCTGTCGATTTGGGGGATGAGACATGTGTTTGCAAAATTTGTGCTGAAACTCCTGCCCCCAACCAAAAAGAAGATCAACTGTCTGCAGCCAAGGAGTTCTTGGAATGCGTTGAAAATGACTTCAGATTTCCTCAAAAAGATTATTACTGGTGATGAATCATGGGTTTATGGTTATGACCAATGTTCCCTCTAATTTTCTGTAGGCTGTGTGCGCATAAAATATCAGCTGTGTGCAGCTTTTGAAGGAAGGTTAAATTTTTGTGCGCCACATAACGACACTCGGAGTTATATACTTTAAAATTTGACTACACGTCAGAATACAGTATGTACACCACATTCATTTTAATCAAATTAAATGAAAATAGACGATTACTAAATGAAGTGGGAAATTTCTAGTAATTACAATCATTACTTTTAAATTTTAAGACATCTGTGTTTTCTATCAGAATCAGAGCCGTAATTTTTGTGCGCTCTGTTGTAAAGTACGTGTGCTCTCTTGGCGAGGTGTGTGCGCGCGCACAAGCGCACAGCTTAGAGGGAACAGTGGTTATGACCCTGAAACTAAGGTTCAATCCTCACAATGGAAGACTCCAAACTCTCCCAGACCCAAGAAAGTCCGTCAGGTGAGGCGCAATGTCATGGTCATGCTCAACGTTTTCTTTGATTACCAGGATATTGTTCATCATGAGTATGCTCCAAAAGGCCAAATTTTCAATAAGGAACACTATGTCCAAGTTCTGACTCGTTTGAGAGATGCAGTTCGTCGTAAGAGGCCAGAGTTGCACAGGAATTTTATTTTATTTATTTGCTTTTATATACCGCACTCTTTAAGATCAGTGCGGTTTACATATAACATGAAACAGTAAACAATTTACATAGATCGGGTACTTACATAGATCTGAGAAACATGGAATAGGTATTATACAGGTATTAAGAAAAGGCGGCTAAAACATTAAACTGTTAAATGGGGAAATGAACTTGGGATGTGCAAGGGGGAGAACTAATAGCAAGCTGGATAGTAGAGTCATAGCACCAGGCCTTGTTCAGGGTAGCTGGCTGTAAGCTAGTTGAAACAAGTATGTCTTTAAGGCCTTCCTAAACGATGACTGGTCTGAGATGGCTTGGATTGCTGGAGGTAAGGCGTTCCATAAGGTTGGTGCATATAAGGAAAAGGCACGATTCTTAGTAGCCTGGGTGCATGTCCTTATTGCTGAGGGGATGACAAGTGAGTTCACCATGCATGATCTCCTGATTCTGTTTTCAGGGGTACGTTGAACGAGTGCTGCGAGGGAGGTCACAGACATGCCATGAAGAGACTTGAAAGTAAGTAACATCTTGCAGCTTGTCAAAGGGAGTCAGTGTAGCTGAATCAAGAGGGGCGTGATGTGTTCGAATCTGGACGCACTGAGGAGTGTTCGGGCAGCTGTGTTCATGGCCAATTTTAATGGCTGGAAAGTGTGCTTCGGTAGGCCAAGGAAAATTATGTTGGCGTAATCCAGGTGAGGAAATATGAGAGTTTGGAATACTGTGCGAAAATCTGAGGACTCAAGGAGGGGGAGTAGGTGACGGAGGGTCCTTATTTTATGGTAGACTGTCTTGATGACATTTTGTACATGGGCTTCCCAATTCAGATGTTAGTCCAAGGTGACTCCTAGATAACGTACCTCCTGCTTAGCCATGAGCTCAAAATCTTTCACCTTCAGAGAATTTAGTGGGATGAAAGTTTGGTTATGAATAAGACCTCTGACTTTCTGCCGTCAACCATCAGGTTGTGGGTAGAGAGCCATTCTGAGACTGCGTTGAAGCATCCTGTGATGGAAGAATAGTCAGGGCTGTCTATGGCGAAAGGGGTGTAGAGTAAGACGTCGTCAGCATAAATGTGATAGTAGATATTGAAGGATTGTATAATGGCACAGATCAGCTGTAGACAGATGTTGAAGAGCAGGACAGAGAGGGATGAGCACTGTGGGACTCCTTGCGTTTGATGAAAAGTACTGGATGAATGAGTTCTTATGTGGACTTGTTGCTGGCGATCGGTCAGGTATGATTTGCATCAATTGAGGGCTAGGATCCTTATACCTTTTTGATGCAAGTGGGCGAGTAGAAGATTATGACTGACCATGTCGAAGGCAGATGCAATGTCCATGAATATCAGGACGAATCCTTGTTTTTTCTTGTTTAATCGTGTGTAGAGTCTGTCCAGTAGAGTTGCCAGTAGGGTTTCCACACCATGTTGTTGGCGGAACCCGTGCTGCTGTAAGTCAAGAGGTGCATAGGAGTCTATGTGGTCCTGGATTTGTTGGTGGACAATTTTTTCTATTATTTTAGTCAGGAAGGGGAGGCAGGATATGGTCTGTAGGAGCTGATATCTGATAGATCTAGTTTGTTATTCTTTAGCAGTGGCCTGATGGAAGCGGTTTTGAGGAGCAGTGGAAGAATGCCTTTAGACAGTGAGAGGTGAGTGAATGGAATGGTGAGTGGTTGCTTCATCATGATAATGCCCCAGCTCACGCATCCAGCAGTTCTTGGCCAATCACCAAATTGAGAAAGTCTGTCAGCCTCCATACTCACATGACCTCACACCCTGTGACTTTTTCTTGTTTCCAAAACGGAAATTACCTCTGAAAGGAAGTAGATTTGACGACCTGGAGACCATTAAGTAAAATTCGACATAGCAGCTTCGCAGCATAATGAAAGAGGCATTTCAAAATTGTTTCCAGCAGTGGCAGGAACGCTGGAGGAAGTGTGTTTTATTGGAAGGGGACTATTTTGAAGGACACTGAGTGCAATAACTGTCAGTGTTATACTTCTTATGTTATTGTACAAGTCTCGATACTTTTTGATCGCACCTCATAATGTTCTAAATCTATGAAGGCACATTTTAGATAGGATGTGGAGAAGGGAATTCAGATATTCAGGTCAGGAGATGGAGAATTTCCATAGTATTTTATGACAGATTCTGTCAAACATAGGCCTAGGAGTGCATGAGTATGGCTTTCCACATCTAGTGGGAGACGTGATTAAGAAGCCGCATATGGGGAATAGAAACGTGCTCCTCCACATATGCATCGGGGGCAGCTTCTTAGAATCGCTGCTTCCGCTTTGCATGAACGGCTGTTTCAGCACCACATTTCCTTCCCCAATCCCCAACCCCTTCTTACCTTGATCTCGCCTCTCAGCTACCCCTCAACCTCATTCACAATCCCCTGACTCCCTCACAGCATCCAATCTCCCTTATGCTACCACTCTGATCCCCCTACAACCCTTCCCGATGTATCCCATCCCCTCCACCCACCTGCCAGTGCTCTTTAAAAGGAAATCTCCCCCCCCCCCGGCACAATCCCCTCCATCCAACACCCCCCCTACACACAATAACAACCTACACCAACAGTATTCCCCCACCCCCATCCCTTTCCCCAGCCATAATGGGTTCACCTGCTCCTGTACATACTCCGCCTGGATATAAAATGGTCCCAATGACCCCTAGTGGTAATCTTGCCGGGGTTGGTCAGATGATTGCTAGCAGACTCAACCCCTGATATTGACAGCTGCCCCTGACAGCAGACACTTACACATGCCTCAGGGCAGCTTTAAATGGCATCTAGATTTTCCCAAGGAGATGTGGATTCCCTATATATTTATTTATTTATTTATTTTATTATTTATTTCAGTTTTTTATATACCGCACTATTTATAATCAGCGCGGTTTACAGATGAACACAAAGACCAGAACAACAGGCTGTTCGGTATTACATATAACAGGAGTATAAACTTGGATAACATGGGAGAACTATATACATAGAATAAAATGTATACATAGAATAAAATGGGGAATCCAAATCTATGTTGTAGACCTGTCCAAACCAGTCCCTCTCCCAGCCCTCATCAAGCATCCAGGATTTTTAGATGTGGTAACCATCTCCACATTTAAAAAAACAAAACAAAACAGTTCTAAAATGCCATTTACACGTTTAGGCCAATCTGCATGTTTAAATGATCAGGTAGCCCTTCAATCTCATGTGTTTAACTGATCATAGCACCATGCTAAATAGATCAGTAAAGCCTAGCCACAGCTTAATTTCTTCCCCATGTCTGGAAACTGAACAGTTTCCATCTATCTGGCACAACCCCATCCTTCACCTAGATCTGCCTGCTCCGAGTTTGCACAGCCAGATTCTCTCCTCTGGTAGTGAAGCAGAGGTGCTGTCCTTCAGAGCACAAACTCCATAAAAGTCACTTTATGGATCACAAGAGAGCAGCGCAAAACCAGCCCCCAGCTGTGTTCCCAGGGTAAGCCGACAATGTCTACCCTACAGGCTGACCTCTCCCACAAACACTGCTGAGCTCTGGAAATCATGTTTGCCAATTAACATTAACAGGGCTTCTTGACTCCTCTGACTCAGGCAATATGTTGCTGCAGTCAACCCTCGACCGGTTTAGTCATTCTTTTAGTATTAGGTTTCAGTATTTTGAAACAAATACAGCGTTTATTAAAACAAAAAATTATATAATCTTTCCCTGCCAAGAGCGATCTTTTAGAACAAGTGCATTGTTTTATGTTTTCCTTTTCCTTTACCTTTGTAAATATTTTTTAAACTTCAGACTTAGAACACTCACTTTTTTCTCACTAGTCCTGTTCTTCCTGTACTCACGCCAGCTATGGCATTAGTTAATATGTGAATTCTATTCAGAAATGCAACAGCCTTAAGACTGCAATATATTTCAAGGCCACCAGGTAGCGCTGTCCTATTCCAGGACTTAAAGCATTTTATGTTCTGATTCTTGTGGATCCTAGCTGTTTCTCACTCCCAGTCTCAAGCTGTAACAAAATGCTTCGCCATATACACTAAATAAAGTCCTGTTTTAGATTCCTGATGCAACTTGCTCATGAGTATGTTGGAAGAAGCTCACTTTGCAACAAAATCTTCTCAAGGAGGAAAACATTTTTTTTAAGGCATCCAAATTGTTTAGAACCAAGCTAGCAAATTGCACAAGGCAACCAACCCGAGATTGAGTATTTGCAAGAGGATATAGGAGATCATTTAGACGGTTACATGTAGAAACCTATGCAATAAAATTTGCACTAAAAGAATCTAGCATGTAAGTTGTCCAACAACAACCTGAACATAAACATGAAAAAAACTGAGGCACTTATCATCACGCGGAATACCTCATCAATCCTTCCTACTTCAATAACTGTGGCAGACTCTACAATCCTTATCAAAGAAGAAGTCAAATATCTCGGAGTAACCCTTGATCACCATCTAAACCTACAACTACACATCAAAAGAACTACTAAGAATGCTTTTCATAAGCTAGCAACAATTCGAAGATTCAAGCCCCTTCTTAACCAGGAACACTTCCAATCAGTCTGTCATACTATAATACTGGACTATTACTGGACTATTGCAATGCCATTTTCCAAGGGCTACCTAAGCAAACCACAAGACTGCTACAACTAGTTCAAAATACTGCCGCCAGAATCCTCACGGATTCAAAGAAACATGATCATATAACACCCCTTCTACACCAACTCCATTGGCTACCTATCACCGCCCGTGCAAGATACAGATCTGCTCTCACTGTATTCAAGATAAGAAACAGCATGTCAGCGTGAGCACTAGAAGAAACACTCTGCTATAGTCACAATGAGAGGCCTAGGAGACAAAGTACAACAAACACCATCCCTACTCCCTACGCTTACAAAAGAGTAAATGATTCAACCACCAAGAGAGCATTCTCGCTTGCAGCACCTATGATCTGGAACTCCCTGCCTATGAAACTGAGATCCACCACCGACATGAAGGATTTTAGAAAGCAGCTAAAAACCTTCCTCTTTACAGATCATTACAATGAACTCACCTAACCTGAATACAATTGACCCCATCTAACTCTGGAACAGAAAAACCCATTCAACTAACATCATTGTATATATATATTCTTTGTACATAAGTTATGCTTTATTACTTCCATCTGCATGTCTCTCCTTCCCCCTCGTCCCCTCCCCACCCTAGCTCCTTCATGTTAATAAGTTAATGTAACAAAGTTCATAAGTTAATGTAACCAAAAGTTTCAAAAGTTCTCTGTAAACATATAAGTTTGATGTAAACCGCTTTGATTTAACGATAAGGCGGTATATAAAAACAGTTAAATAAATAAATAAATAAAAAGTTGGTAAAAATTTAACATGTATGGCGAAGTAACGTTTAATGTGACATGCAATGAGCTTTACTGAATGCATGTTAGATGTTTGACACACTAATGTGACCACGAGTCTAACATGCCGAAAAAAAAATTGCATACCCTAGCTAACACCTATTGCCTGAAATACCTTTACCAACCAACCAACCAGCTCGTTCAATTTTGGACAATTAACAGAGAGGATTTCTTCTCTCCTGGAACTCCAGCAACTGAAGGAGATCTCCTCTTGCCCCTCACCATCCCAAGCAGTATTAGCCTTCCCCTGAGAAAGGCGTGAGTATGGAAGAAGGGAGAATCTTCAGCTGTCTTGAATGAACCTGCTTTTGACCGATCGGGCTTGGCTAGTGATGAATGGGAGACCACCTTGGACTACCAGGGGATGTAAACTCACTGTATGGAAAAAAGGGCTGGCAACCTACTTCTAGCCTCACCTTGCCAAGAAAACCAAGGGGCTGGTTTATCAGGAGTTAGTGTTGACTCAAATGGCACATTGATTGATGGATGAAGGGAGAATAGATAGTCACAAGTGTGTATTGCCAGAGAAGGGGGAAGGAAGAACCCATGAATGATGAAAAATAGCAAATGGGGTGAGCATGAGAGTCTGGATCATGCTGGGGAGTGGGTAAGAGAGGATTGTGTTTAAGGAGAGGGAGAAAGTCACACAGTTATGTGGGGGAAGGGTTCCTCGCAAGCTTATTTGTTCCAGGTCCCATACCACTAGTGTTTGATCTACTTGCAGGCCAACACCAGAAGACCACAACATACAGTCATCATGCTATTCAACTTCTCGAGTAGGAATTCCTGTTTTCTTGTTCCAAGGTTTTTCTCAATCCCAGTTTAAAGTGACAACGTGAAAAGGTGTTTCTTCCATCACTTGCTACCTGACTGATAGAGATTACTTGACTACTGATGAAGATTCTTTAGGTATTATATAATTACATAGAGCTGAACATACATTTATTTCAAACACTTTCATCCAGTTCATTTCAGGCTCAGTAAAACACATAGGGGTTAATATTTAAAACATTTAGCTGGTTAAAATCATTTTTTTCTAACTATATTAAGCTGGAGAAATCTCTAAATACTGCAATAGCATTCCTGAATATATATGGTCAACCCTCACCATTCTCTCAGCTATAAAAAAAACCCCTCCTATCCCCCCTCATTTCCAAAGTGTGATGAATTTACAAAATAAACCCAACAAATATGGCCTCTCAGCACGCTGATCCCACCTCCCTCAGTCATCAGCATCCAATAAAAAATGCAGACCATCTTCTCCCGTCCCTTCCTCCTCCTCCTCCCTACCACGTAATAAAACAGGGATTGCTAAACCGCCCTCCCACCTCTACCCGCTGGACCCATGGTCATACCTTTCATCCAGAGCCTCACAAAGTCACCTGAGAAAGCCTGATAGAAGGGCTCTATCTTCCTTCTGACAGCTCTCACAGCAATGCTGTTAACAAACGGTCATTCTGTAATTTTTTATGTGATGCTCACAACCAAAACAGGAGCATTGGGGTGCAGAGGGCACCCATTTGTTTTGTCATAAATTGAGCACTTGTCAAGAGGGAAAGGAGATTGATGATCACCTGCTTTTTAAAATTCTGTTAAAGACAGACTAGCCAGTAAGTGCTAACTTAAGTTAGCTAAATCTAGCTGGTCAAAATTAGCATGTTGAATAATGTAAAGTTTATGTAAATTCATGAGATTAAGCCAACTTGATATAGATAATCCTAATCTCAATCAAATAGAAGAATGCCTGGGCGAAATGCAAAAATGGCTCCAAGATAACAACATGTCGATAAACCACAAAAAAACTGATGTGATGTTCGTATCAAGTAAACAAGACTTCAAACCACCTGCTTCAATCACCCTTAACAACAACACCTATCAATCCAAAAATGAGATCAAATATCTAGGAGTTCCCATTGATGCTAACCTAAAAATGGACAAACATCTCCGGTTGACCAACAGAGCAATATTTCATAAACTGAGAGTCCTTCAACCCCTACGCAACATAATCGAACAAACTGACTTCAGAACAGTAGCTCAAGCGCTCATCATTCCTCACTTTGACTACTGTAATGCCATCTTGCAAGGCCTTCCAAAAAAACCCATAAACATCTTACAATTGGCACAAAATGTATCAGCCAGGATCATCTTGAATAAGAAACTAAGGGATCACATTACACCAGTACTGATTGAGCTTCACTGGCTCCCAATCTCAGCACGAGCAGTATACAAAATACTGGTAACTACTTTCAAAATCATTCACAGGATAGCCCCATCATTCCTCGACAACCTCATAACCACACAGCCCCCCAACAGATGCCGAAGGACTACTAACCTGAATACTCTCTGCGTTCCCAGTAGTATAAGAGATGTTAAAGAGGGAACGAGCAACCGGGCATACTCGTACATTGCACCCATACTCTGGAACAAGCTTCCGTATGAGTTACGACTGATCAACAATATTCAGGACTTCAGAAAGAAGCTTAAAACCCACCTTTTCCAAGAACATTACGGTATCACCTAGACAGTTTTTTCATCACCCTCTCACTACCCAAGTTGCCTAACCCCTGAAGCTTAGGAGGCAAAATAGACCCGATGTCAATGTTAGTAGGATTGCATATACAAATGTATTCTATGTACTTGAAAAACCTGTAATGTATATTTAAAATCTGATCAAACAAATGTTTATTTATTAGCTCACTTTGTTGCCCAAACCTGCATGATCAAAATGTAATGTATATTTGTAATTCTATGTGATTGTAGCTCATTTTTGTTACTCACACCTGGATGATCAAAATGTAATGTATATTTGAAATTCTTTGTGATTCTGGTGTACCCTTCCCTCAAATCATACTGTATCTTTGATTGAATAAGTTACTCCCTGTATTTACACCATGGTCCGCTGATGATCGCTGGAAGTGGCGGCTTATAAATGTTTACCAAATAAATAAATAAAATAAATAAATAAATAAAATAATTGCCATAGAAGTTAATCTTCTCTGTTGTGGAATGAATCCCTGAGCAGCCATAGGAAATTTGGCATTCTGACAATATAAGCCAATTTTACAGAAGTTTCACTGCCTCCTGGTTGCAACAAGCTACGATTCAAAACACTGCCGTTGCCTTCAAATACTTGAACTAATTGACCCCTTTCCCAATTACTGCCCACCAACACTCCCAAAAAGAACTTCAACCTTCCTTTCTATATCCCTGCCAAATGACTGGAATATCTTTCCCAATTGTTGCCAATTATAATTAGCATAATTATACTACCATCACAAAATTCAACCCTTCCTTCAATGACTCCCCACTGGCTTCATACACGGATGAGGCTCTATAGTCAGCTGTTTTGCTCCAAGAAATATGGAACATACCTCTAACGCTACACATAGAATCTTGTTACTTTCTCTTACCTGAGGCCTTACAACCTGTCTACTGCAGTCTAGGTTGTCAGGCACTCTGAATGATTCAGAGTGAAAGGGGTCATACGCCAATCCTACATGCTGGGCACTGCTGGTACCTTGCCTGAACTCAAATGGGGATTTCTGCTTAAGTGGATGCAGAATTTGTGCCCATCTCCCATAGTAATGGCCACAGCATGATCTCTATGCAAATATCTGCTTCCCTGATTTGCATGCCCTGCCCTCTTGTACTGAGGCCCATAGCTCAGAGCTGTGCAGCAGAATGTGCATATTCCCCAATCAGCCTTCTTTATCCTTCCCTGGCATCTTGCTCTGTGTCCTGTTAGTGGGGTTGGGGGCCATGTGTTATTGTCTGATCTCTCTGTAAGGGTGTGGTAGCCTATCAGCTGTCAGACCCCTCTCGTTGCATGGAATGTTGCAATTGTCTTGCTGTGTCCTCTCTTGCAGGTTGCTCTTAATCCTCCACACAGCACAGTGCTGTGGCCCCTGCGGTATATACCTATCTTGGAGGATTACATTGGTGCTGGCATGCAAGTGAGGGCTCATGTAGTGTGTGTCTTCACAGCACACATGCCCACCTGTGTGCAGTTGCTATTACCGCATGACTGATGCACCTATCGTGGCATTACTTCCCTGCCGTGGCAAAAATATGCATGTACCATAGCCGCTACACCCCTGCCATGGCAAAAAACATGCGCTAACATGTACTTGTCTGCAACTCTGGTGTAGGAATGCTCAAGGCAGGTTTTGGATGAAATGCGGATGGGGTAATGATTTACATAGTACTTTATAAACTATACATACATTACACTTCCTCTCAATCTGGTGTGAATGTATGTGGGTTCATTTTACCCATGATTTATGCAGAATTTGTGGTAGCAGTTGGTAAATACACATGGGGTGGGGGGTATTTTACAGTAGATGTCCTATTCAAGAGTTCACTATCTGAAAATGTGCAGTTACATGTACAAATCATGGAGACATCTGTGATTTCAGAATGGCACAAGCATGTCTGGCCATGGTTGGTGTGAATCCGTGCCTATACCTGCTGCTGACCACAAATAAGGTGCAAAAAAGTGCTCATTTCATGGATGTAACTCTTCCAGGGGAAAGTACATAATGCACTTACATTGTCACAGTTATTATTTCCTGCCCGAAGAAACCTGTGCATAATTGCAAACTCCAAACATATTACTGGCCCCACCGCTGCATGTCTAAGTATCTGAAATGGCAGGCCAGGACGTGTGAGTCTCATAACATAGTGGTCCCCATCCACATTTGTGAAACGGCCTACACCTGTGCATGTACCCGGTCTTGCTTGCTGTATGTGGCCGGTTACAGGGACGTTCATTTTTCAGGGTGTAGACGGAGGGATTTCAGAAGGCACATATGCATGCCTCCCTTCACTGCCACCATTCTCCCCCGCTTTTTGGACATTCTGCTGTGGACATTCCAGATTCTAACTAGACATCCATTCTAAAATGCCACCAATAGGTGCCACTGTGCCTTTAGAAGAGAAGACCAAAATAGGCTCTCACTTATCCTCTCCATCTAGGCAACGTTTTATAAAAATTTCCCTCTAAGAGGGTAATTTTATAAGGAATCATCCAATTACACACCATTAACACATGTACTGTAAATCACAGTAGTTTAGCAATTTACATATGTAAATGCATTTATAGAAATACCTTTGTGAAAAGTAATGTGCCAAGACTATTTTATAGAGAAAAGTAAGGGTCTACTTTTCTTTATAGACTACTAGCGTAAATGGGTAAAATACAGGCGTTAACCTAAAGTGCAAACACATACACCAGTCATAGAGCTGATGGAAATGCCCGTGCTTAGATGTGTAAAGAATGTGCGTAAATTATAGCATTTTATCATTTATAAGAGTGGAGGAGTAGCCTAGTAGTTAGAGCAACTGCCTAGTACCCAGAAGATCAAGGGTTTGATTCCAACTGGCACTCCTTGTGACCTTGGGCAAGTCACTTTACCCTCCATTGCCTCAGAAGAAAAGGCTGGCAATCTACTTCCAATAATACATTGCCAAGACAACCCAGAGGTAGCTGGGTTGCTATGAGTCAACACTGACTTGATGGCACTAAAAAAAAAAATCATTTATAAGGGCACTCCACTCATGCACATACTCACAGAGAAATTACACACACACGCTTGCAGTTATGCATGCAAATATCTATTATCACACATGTATGCCAGTCTCTGAGTGTCAAACGCCTCTTAGAAAATGAACCCATCCATATGAGTAAGTGTGATAACAAGAATGCACACCTCTATGCATGACTTTGATGTGTGTTCCAGAGAAACACTGGGCAGAGTTATCATTTACTCATATAATTAATAAAACACATGTGACTGCACATATTGAAGCATGTTTACTAAGCGGCGTGCCATTTGCATGCAAACAGCTTCGAAAATGAGCATGGGGTGATGCTTGACCTGTGCTAGTAAATGGAGGGGTGCCTGGCATGATCAGGTGCTGGTAGCTGCACCCACACAAAATGCCACAACGACAAGGAGTGTGCTAATACTCATGCTACCCGTGATGTGGATGCTCCACCCAAGAACTGCCCTTCTCCACCTCATCCTGCGCTGCACGGATAGTGCGGAATTCGTAAGGCTGCCACATTTTCAACACATGACACTTTTTATCATGGTACACTGGGTACATACTGAACACTGCACTACCCAGTAGCACACTTTAGTAAATATGCCCCATGGTGCCCTCATATATTTACAGCATTTTACCCACAATTTATGCAGAATTTATGCTAATATTTTGTTAAGACATGTGGAGTCCGATTCACAAAGGGACACATCCGGGTCATCCGTTAGGACCTGATTCTGTATTGCGAGAACAAAACATTGTCATGGCACAGAGAATCGGGCCTGAGGACTGCCCAGCGTGCCCCTGCCTGCCAACAGGGATGTCCTCCCTGCAGGCATCTCTGGCTCCCACAGCTAAGACCCCCCTCTTCCCTGCTGCCTGACCCATGGCTGGCCAGCTGGGGCCTGGATCAGGCGGCAGGGACCCCCCCTGCACCCGGCCCTGGGGGGGGGGGGTCCCCGGGCCAAATCGCCCTACCAGTGCTGATTATACCACCTTCGAGATGGAATAATCAGCAAGTCCCCTCTGATCCTGCAGAATATACAGGGTTGTGACCTGAATCGGTCCTGTATATCCTACCGGCTCGGCCTGCACCCTCCCGCCGGCTCTCCCTGTCCTGCTGCTCTAACCTTGCGGGGAGAGCAGGACGGGGAATAGGGTCAGGCCGCTTGCAGGGCTGCATGCATGGGGCTAAGTGCCACCATTTTCAAGATGATAGTGCAAGAGTGGGAGAGCGTGGCCAGCACTCCCGCTCATTTGTAAAGGTACCAGGTGGGGGATGGGGGTTTGGGGCTGCTGGGCCACCAGTGATTAATTTTACTTGGGCGGGTAGTGGGATTAGGGCCAATGGGCCACCAGGAATTATTTTTACTTGGGTGGGTGGGGGGTTCTGGGCTTCTGGGCCACCAGGGATTATTTTTACTTGGGCAGGTGGGGGAATCAGGGCTGCTGGACCACCGGGGATTTGCTTTCTGTCGAGCTACGAGCCCCCTGACAGTATTTTGATGACATCGGGGGCTTTCCCCAACGCCTGGATCACCTTTGACATTTCCCCTCAGATGATCCAATCAACGGAGAAAGCACCCGATGCCATCAAAATACTGTCAGGGGCACACACCAGATGTTTAAGCCAGCTCAAGACCAGGTATAGAGATATTGGCGCCAAGGTTGGTTGTGAAATCCTCTATACATTGCTCTGCATCAGGCGCAGGCAATATTAGCATACCATTTCATTATGTGCAGCTCATTTGCCTATAATTTAAACAAATATAAATACTCTGCGTTAATTGCGGGCTGGTTTTTCCTTTGCTTTTTACTTTCTGTCTCTTTTCTACATTTAGCGGTGGAAGCCATTGTGCTTAAAAGTGGCGATATCTGCGCTTAAAAGCCGCGCTAGTTTTCTGCATCGGCCCGAATGTTTGAGCAAAAACACCCGCATTTGTGCCTTTATCTTTTCAGTTGTAGACAGAATATCAGCGTTTAATCCCCCATGCAGCATCTTTATTCTTTTATATATACCACAAATCAATCAACAATTATTTTGCACATCTACTCTTAAGCATCTTGCTGTTATTACACCCTCCACTCTCTAGTCAGTTTCCCAAGCTCAGTTTCTTCAATGCATTTATTGTAATTACTCCAGCTTCCCTGTAAGTGCTAATGACGCCCTTCAGGGACCTCCTGAAATTACGAGGGTTGGTTAACATTCTGTGCAGCAGCTACTGCGGTTCTTCATTTTCAATGTTTATCTTATTAGTGCTTTGCATTATAATGAGGAAACTATTTCCTACCTGCAGGCGATTTTGCTGAAATATCACCATTTGGCTCAGCCCAACAGCTCAGTGGTAGTGGTGTGCGCACCTGTGCAAGAGATCGGAGCATGTCCCAAAATCAGGCTTCTTTCTCCCAGAATGGCTGAGGGATGCTGTCGCAGGAGCACTCACAGCCCCTGAAGGGAGACGTTTTCCACCATTGCTCATCAGCAGCACCTACTGGCCAAACAGAGTGCAGGCTATTGGGTATAGGAGGAAGTGGTGATTTGCGGTAGGAATGTGCGTTCATTAGAATGCATTCTGTTCGTTGACGTGCTTTAATCAGTTTAGTGCATGCACAATTGGTTTCATGTGCATTTACCTGCAAATTAATGCACATACAGTTGATTTGCACATGCTTAAAAGTTTTAATGCATGTTTAAAAAGTTATTAAAATGAATGTGTGAAAAGATATGAAAGAAAGCCTGAAAGTTAGGCAAAAAGTCAAACAAACTGAATGTGAGCCTACAAAGTGCGGCCTGTGCATGTCCCTAATCCTAGTCGGAGGATTGTCACTAAATTAGTTGGACAGTGGTGGGGGGTTACAACATAGGGGAAAATCCTAGGGAGTTATGGCACCTTATTTCCATGAAAGACTGGCTCTGATTGAGCTGGAAGCTGAAAGAGTAGGAGAAAACTACCAGGCCCCCTGTCTCACACTACAAAATATAAAGAATTCCACTGTACGCTTCAGATTCATGTAAGTTGACAGAGATCATGAAATAGGCCACAATTCTCAGGCTCAATATTAAACCCAGCCCCTTGTCTGGGTATTCCCACTTGGCGAGAATATTTTGGATCATGACCCAAAACTGCCTCAGAGGAAACAAGACTGCCAGAAAATGGGTACAAACCGTGCAGCCATTGATCATGGTAAGGACGCTCTTATCTTTCCTATAATTTCTGCAGATTTCTTCAAAATTTCCAATAAAAATTCAATAAATGACACTCCTAATGGACACAGCCAGATTATGGGTAGGATTTAAGACTACAATCGGGGATTTATCCGATTAGCAGGGCCTGTTAACCGGCTAAACGTCACTGAGAGAGATAGTCAGCATCAACAACCAAACAGTGCAACACATATCCCCTCTAAGCCAGGGTCAGTGCAAAGACTGGAGGTGCCCTAGGCAGGCCTTCTATCCTGCCACTCCTCCCACCAAGTGCCCACTGCCGCCCCTACCGCCGCTGTCCAGAACCGGAAGCAGTGGCAATGGCTCCAAAACCAGGATGCAGCGCCGGAAGGGGAGGAGGGGGCAGAAGCAGTCGATTTTGCAAGAGAAAAACCACAACGCAGTCCCAGAAATGGAGCGTAAGCGCTGCATCGTGGTTTGAGGCTATTGCCACTGCTGCCAGTCCAAGAAGGGGGCGGCAGCAGTGGAAATGGGCAGCCGCGAGCACCCACGAAGGGCTGGTGCTCTGGGCAACTGCCTAGTTCTCCTAATAGTAGCTCCGGCCCTGCTGTAACCGCTGCAACACAGTCCAGACAGTGCAGCAGAGGTTCTTGGGTGGGACGAGGGTGGTCCTAGAACTTAAGTCTGCTAAGTGGATAGGTATCTGCATAAAGTTAGAGCATGTCAATAGCTGTCCTAACTTTATACAGTTTGGCTATCCAGAGAGCGGCCAAATATCAGACCATTTAAATTCCCTCCTCCTAAACCTCATTAAACTAGCGGTACTCTATGCTAATATGGTCCTACTCATCCTCCCCATCAAAGGCCCTGATTCATCGAGATCTTTCCCCATAGAAACACTACTATGCTACTACTGCTCATCATTTGCATAGCGCTATAAGGTATATGCAACACTATACAGACACATGTAAAGCATGGTCCCTGCTCATCAGAGCTTAAAATCTAGTCAAAACAGACAACACAACAGCTCAGGGCAAGGATATGTCTAGGGGAGTGCTAAGGAAACACACAGGAGACTAAGCGGATCATAATTCATAAGCGGCCTCGAAGAGGTGAGTTTTCAGCCTGGATTTGAAAAGGGCCAGAGATGAAGCCTGATGCACAGACCCAGGTAGCTTGTTCCAGGCATAAGGAACAGCAAGGTAGAAGGATCAAAGTCTGGAGATGACAGAAGAGGAGAAGGGCAGAGATAGAAAAGATCTGCCAGAAGAGCGGAGTTCCCGAGGAGGGGTGTAGGGAGAGATAAGAGAGGAAAGGTAGTGAGAAGCAGTAGAATGAATGCACTTGTAGGTCAGTAAGAGTAGTTTGAACTGGATATGGAAATGGATAGGGAGCCAGTGAAGCGAGTTGCGTAGAGGGGTTACCTGAGCATATCGAGGCTGGCGGAAGATTAGCCACACAGCTGAGTTTTGAACACATTGAAAGGGAGAGAGATGATTCAGAGAGAGACCAGCAAGGAGGAGGTTGAAATAGTCTAGACGGGAGGTGACGAGACTATTGCAACCTTTCCACTATTGTAACAAATGAGCTCATCTGCTCTATGGGATAGTTTTTAAAATTCTCTACTTTACTAAGAAATGTATTGTTTTAGATCCATATGTCTAGTGGCATTTAAAGTCTAAACCATTCCACCTCCTTTATTATTTTGGTCACTCTTCTCTGTAGCTTTTCTAGTTCTGCTATTTCTTTTTTGAGATGGTGTTCCAGTGCGAGGGGAACCCCGACAAGACTGGCAGGTCCACAAGGAAGGGTCCATGTAAAGAAAACAAAATGCATGCTACCGAGCTAGTTCAAGGTAAGCTTAAGCTCACTTAGCTTAGACACAACTTCAAGTAAAGAGACAATTTTAAAAAATATCCCATAGAGCAAATGAGCTCATTTGTTACAATAGAGTACTGAAATTCTAATAGTTAAGGTGCTCATCACCAGTATATCTCAACTGTAGTGGGCTTAGCTCATAATTTAATGGACTTTTAATGAATAAAGACATCTGGAGGTTTACATATAACTTTTACAGAGCGAGTATCCTTCTATACAACTTTGAAACCAGGCTTTAGTAATTAGGCTTTTGGGCTAGATTTACTAAAGTGCGCCACCATGTTAGCGCCTACTAACACTCATTGACATATGTTTTTACTAAAGGTCATATTCGCTGTAATGAGATTGATTTACTAATGAGGCTCATTAACAACATTAGTACATGCTAATGCCATCAATGCACTTTAGTAGATTTAACCCATAGTTTATAATCTTGAAATTAGAAATCCTTTCAGCAAACCTTCACTTCTGTTCTACAGATTACCCCTCATACATGCATGTATTGATACATTATGAACACAGGGGGTGCCATCGCCACTTTAATTCTGACCCAGAAATTCAATGCTGGGCTTATATCTGGCCACCAGCATCGAATATCCGGTGTGCCCAGGGCTACCCCAGCTAAAGTTAGACTGGCCTTTACATAGTAACACAGCAATGTGGAGGCCTGTTCAATTCAGGCCCTGCAGCCCCTGAATGGCCAGGCAGAATCGGGCCATGCAAAGTTAGACCTGATTCTGATCCCACGGCCCCCATATTATATGACAGCAGAATGACCCCCTAGTATATGACGGCAGATAAAGACCAGCACGGTCCATCTAGTCTGCCCAGCAAAGTGGCAAGTATAGGTGCACCTGCCACTCCATGCGGGTCACCCCTCCCCATGCCTTTGTTTAGGGGTGTACCCACCGCTCCATGCAGTCACCTCTACTGTACTTGTTGAGATATCGGAGACAGTTAAGTTTATTTTATCCTGTTTCTATAAAGGGATCCACTGTGTCTGTCCCATGCCATTTTGACTTCTGTCACTGTATTTAAACCCACCACTTCCATCAGCAGGGTTTTCCAAGCATCCACCACCCTGTCAGTTAAAAAGTATTTCCAGACATTGCTTTTCAGTTTATCCCCTTACAGCATCATGTTATGCCCTCTAGTGTTACAGCTTCCCTATCTTTGGAAAAGGTTTGTTTGTTCATTAATACCCTAAGGGGTATGTTTACTAAACTGTCTTAATGTCGCAGCGGTGGTATTATCGCACGATAACGTCACTTATCACGCAATAACGCAGCGGCGGCATTAAGGCATACTAATGCTGTGAAATACAGGTCTGAAGGGTGTTGAAAGAACTGAAATATGAGATAGCAGACCTGCTATTAGTAATCTGTGAACTATCATTAAAATCATCTCTAATACCTGAAGATTGGAGGATCGCCAATGTAACACCAATTTTTAAAAAGGGTTCCAGGGGTGATCTGGGAAACTACAGACCGGTGAGCCTGACATCAGTACCGGGAAAAATGGTAGAAACCATCATAAAGAATAAAATTACTCAGCATGTAGATAGTCATGACCTAATGGGAGACAGCCAACATGGCTTTAGACAAGAAAGATCTTGTCTTACTAATCAGTTATGTTTTTTTGAAGGTGTGAATAAACAGGTGGACAAAGGTGAGTCGGTTGATATAGTGTATCTGGACTTTCAGAAAGCCTTTGCAAAGTCCCTCATGAGAGACTTTTGGCAAAACTAAAGAGTCATGGGATAGGAGGCAGTGTACTATTGTGGTTAAAAGATAGAAAGCAGAGGGTAGGGCTAAATGGCCAATTTTCCCAATGGAGAAAGGTGAATAGTGCTGTACCCCAGGGATCTGTGCTGGGTCTGCTGCTTTTTGACATATTCATAAATGACCTGGAAAGTGGAATAACGAGTGAGGTTATCAAATTTGCAGATGATACAAAACTATTTAAAGTTGTTAAAACCCAAGAGGATTGTGGAAAATTGCAAGAGGATCTTGATAAATTGGAAGACTGGGCATCAAAATGGCAGATGAAATTTAATGTGGACAAGTGCAAGGTTATGCACCTAGGGAAGAACTACCCAAACTATGGTTACACGATGCAAGGTTCCACATTAGGAACCACCACCCAGGAAAAAGATTTAGGCGTCATTGTGGATACCATGTTAAAACCCTCGGCCCAGTGTGCAGCGGCGGCCAAGAGAGCAAATAGAATGCTAGGTATGATAAGGAAAGGAATGGAAAATAAAACAAAAGATGTTATAATGCCTCTATATCGTTCCATGGTGAGACCGCACCTTGAATATTGTGTGAAATTCTGGTCGCCATATCTTAAAAAGGATATAACGATTTTAGAAAAGGTTCAGAGAAGAGCCACCAAAATGGTAAAAGGGATGGAAGGATACTCCTATGAAGAAAGGCTAAAAAGGTTAGGGTTCTTTAACCTGGAAAAGAGACAGCTGAGGGGAAATATGATAGAAGTCTATAAATTAATAAACGGAGTGGAACGGGTAAGCGTAGATCGATTGTTTACCTTATCAGAATATAGAAAGACTAGGGGACATGCAGTGAAGTTACAGGGTAAACTATTTAAGACTAATAAAAGAAAATATTTTTTCACTCAATGTGTAATCAAACTCTGGAATTTGTTACCGGAGGATGTAGTAAAGGCTGTTAGTGTAGCTGGGTTTAAAAAAGGTTTGGTCAAGTTCCTGGAGGAAAGGTCCATAAACCATTATTAAGAAGGGACCCAGGATATCAATGCTTGAACCAATACAAGCATTGTGGAACCTGTGTCCCTTGGGGAAACTGCTAGGTACATATGACCTAGATTGGCCACTGTTGGAAACAGAATACTGGGCTTGATGGACCTTGGTCTGACCCAGTATGGCATATCTTATGTTCTTATGTTCTAAGGCTTCCCAGAGGGCAGAGAGAAGGGGTCAATGGGCGGAGAGTGGGCAGGGAGAGGCTCCAGGCACACTCACGCCAGTGAAAACCTCGAGTTAAGGCACATTTGCAGGAAAGAGAAACCATTTCAGTCAGCAATGTGCAGCAAAGGCAGGGAAACCCAGAAAAGTGATAGTTGTGATACGTGTGCACAGAACAAAGAGGCAAATAAACATATAAAAGGACCAGAACCACATCTAAAATCCCAATAACTAAGCTGGCCAATAGTGATATTAACCTTTGAGAAGCCGCTCATAGAAGCAATTGCTTCTAATACTTAATTGTTATGTATTTTAGTACACTACATGTAAATATGTCAAATATAAATTTTCAGCTAATTTGGATATGTACTTCCTCGGAAAAAGCATGTTCCATTTGTGGAACATTGGCCCCTCCAAGCGTCGTTTTTTCAAAAATTTTAATTGCTTTTTTTATTGAATATTGTAAACTGGAAACAAACAAATACCTCAATTAAGCAATTTTTAAAAGTAATTAGACACAAACGGAGATGACTGTACAGAATAAAGCTTGAAGGGAAAATTTCAGCGAGAGTGAAAATCCGGAAAACACTTCTCGTGCAGGTGCTTGCCACAAAACTGGCACCATTTTTTTGTATTCTTCGAGCAGACAATGCAAAGACCTTGGCTTGTAGAAGACAAATAGTGACTGGTGTTAGCTGAAGCTGTAATAGCAGAGGGAATCAAAGCTGTTGGGCCACCTTTTCGAGAACGATAGCCCTCGAGTCCAACTTTCATAGCCACCAAAGCAACCTCGTGGCGGAAATCCAAGTGACTCAGGGCTTGTTTGCCCAAAAGATGACATTGCAAACACCAGGCAGCAACAGCGGCCATATTTAGACCATTGGCAAACAAATTCCACCACCATTTTTTGCTTCGTAATTTAGGACGGCAGCTACCTAGCAAACGATCTAACAAGTCGACACCACCCATACTTTGGTTATAAGCTCCAGTCAATTTTGGCTGCTTGATAATGATTTTTTGCTTTTGTTTGACAGAATATCGATTGGCATTTTGAAGAGGTTTTGGCTGCATCCAATTTGACATGACTGTAACCACACTGTTGTCATTCCAACGGACACACACCACATTACCATCACCATGGTAATCATATTCGCCACGAGGCTTTTTGGCAAGCTCCTTTGAAGAAACCAAGGGGCACTTGCTGTTATGGTTTTCACGAACAGTTCCAACAGCATGAAAGCCTTTTGCTTTCAGATCAATCATGAGATCATATGAAGTGAAACAGTTGTCAAAAAACAAGCTGTGATGATTTGGATTTTCAACAACTGATATCAAATCAAGAACAACTCTAGTGCCAAGTGGAACATTGTACTGAGGACCATCTTTTTCCTTGGCACCAGTGTAAATTTGCATCAAAAATGGATACCCAGCAGGGCAGCACAACATCCACACTTTGTAACTGAATCGAATTGGCTTACCTCGAATAAACATTTTGCAACTGTGGTGCCCGTAATATGGCACCATTGATTCATCAATACTCAAGTTTTCACTGAACACTCCACTGACTTTCACAAACTGTGCTGTGAGGTGATCGTAAAATGGCTCAATTTTTGCTACTTTTCCAGGTTGCAAATTGAGATTATCAACAATGTGGAAGTAAGTTTTCAAATCCCGGAAACGTTTGCGACTCATTATCTTTGGGGCAATATTATTGCTCAAATCCTCGGCGGTCGACCAATGATAAACATAAAGCAACACTACTGACAAAGTGTATAAATTAAGATATCATGTTTGGAAGGGTCTATGCTCTGTCCCCCTACAAAGTGAATGATCCCACATTGAAATAGTGCTGATCAGCGTTTCTGTCGTTTAGATTGGGCAGATTTGTTATGGCGTGCACATGTGCAGCAACAGCAGAGTGGGCACATAGGAAACGGCAACTGTACTGATGCTGTAAATAAGATACAAGGGGCTGCAGGTGGCACATGCTGTGGTCCAGCTGGGGCACAGTGCAGGCTAGGCAGATGCCTAGGTGGCACATAGGAATGCCGAAACTGTAAAGCAGCAAGACAACAACTGACGAGGGTCCAACATGGGCATGAGTGTGTGTCCCACAGTGTCACATGGGAGATTACCCAGCAGGTACCCCCAAGGGCACATAACATTGGCAGGCGCTGCGGGGGGGGGGGAAGCACGTATGTCCATGTAGGCACCCCTACCCGAGAAACCACACCATAGGCAGCTGCCTATCGGCATACTGGATGGCCTGGGACTGCGCACCACCAGCACCACCAGCATAATGGCATGGCAGCATGGTGGCGGAGGGGTGCTGATGGTGGTAGGGGCAGTGGCATGGCCTAGCCCCGTTTTGGTGGGTGCCGTGCAATGCAACTGAGAGGGTCTGTCTGACGAACAGTCATGGTATCCCCAGGGAATGAACTGCCCCTGTGGCAACAGTGTGGTGCAGTACACACATCCAGTGTGTTCAGGAATAAAAGGTCACAAGTTTAAGTCCCAGCTGTGGCTCCTGCCAACCCAGTCCCCACATTTTACCCAGTACTAAACCGTGGTAATAAAGACGGAACCTTTATTGCAGATAAAATAAACTTGCCTGAAACGCCTATATTTTACTCTACAGAGCACAGACACCATAAACATGTGCAATCCCTAGAGCAGAGATTCCCAACTGCAGTCCTGGAGGGCCAAACACCATTCAGGTTTCATGCTGTCCCTAATAAATATGCCTGTGCTGCATTAGTATGTGCCACCCCATTGTATGCAAATATAAAAATGCATATTCATTAGGGACAGCATGAAAACCTGAACCGTGTTTGGCCCACCAGGACCGGAGTTGGGAACCTCTGCCCTAGAGCAGTGGCCAACAGGGGCACAAACACCCACACCCACAAGCTCCACTATCCAAAGCCTCATGGAGAGTAAGGCTGTTGGGCCCTGTGTGGAGCAGCATCTCCCAGTACTAGCACCTGCATACCTTAGCAATACTGTCCTAAACGTGGGAACACGTTCCACATATATCAAAAGGTTGCTATGATTAATGTCAGATAACAAATTCTAAGTTAAACACAATTTGTTGATAGAGATTCATCATAGCAACCTTTCTGATATCTGTGGAGTGTGTTTCAGTTTTTGCTTCTGACAGTGTTTACCACCTCGGGGAGTGACCCCAACAGTATTGCGTACCATAGCAATGCCCGCACTGTGCCCAGGACTGGTATGGTGGCCAGGGCTGCCAAAAACCTCTATATTTGCACAATGCTGGCATAGTTGTGGGAGTGTGTGTATGTCTATCCAGTGTTTTGCGGCTGTCTACACCTTACTGAGCCCACACTGCTTGCACTGTTTCCAGTGTTAGCCTGCCAATGTCCATAATGAGGAGCAAGGTACTGTGGGTATTGCTGGACAGGGTAGCCTGGGCAGGATGCATCTGCACAGGGCATAGGGCAATGGCTGGGACATTGTAGTGCCTGACCACCACCTGCATGGACAGGGTGGCCACAGCATGTCATCTGGGGGAGGAGGTGTCACTCTCACCCTGACTGACCAGTGACCATGGTATGGCTAGGTTCCCCCATAGTGCAACACTGTATTTCTTTCGAGTGCTGTCTATGAGTTCTCTTTTTTGGAGCACAATCACTGATCTACCTACTTGGTGTGTGTGCTCACTTCCCATTTTTGGGTGCGCACAGTTTCTCCAGGATCATACATTATGTACTAGCTAGCAGACTGTCTGCAGTTAGCATGTGTATGGCTGGAGCACCTTGCAGGGTGGAGACTGACTGTGCCCTCTGCTGGTGAATGTCAGATAGTGTTGGGGGGGGGCAATTGAGCATTTCTAGGCCTACTGCCTGTCTGCCAGTGCCCTATGTGATGCATACAGATCTACACTGACTGCCCTGTAGGGTTCCTATTCCCCAGCAGGACTGGGGTTTATGGTCCCCCTCTACTGCCACCATTGCAGAGATGTAGAATGTGGACCTGTTGGTGGGAGATCCTATCCCCCACAAAGAGTGGGTTGGGTGGTGCTACATAATCCACTTTTGGGTCCAAACACCACCCTTCTCCTATAACATGTGACCATGGCCATCACACAGGACATGCACTCTTCTGGGTATATCATAGCCCACAAAGGCTAGACATGACTAGGAAATATAAATGGACACAGGTGTACCCTGGATGTGTCTGCAAGAACTACCTATCACACACTGGCACTGATGCAGACCTGCAGCACAGCCTATCTCAGCCAAGCCAGGTGCTGCGGACCTGGTGCTGGGCATCCCACCTCACCCTCAGGGTGAGCACAGGAACCGCACAATGTCACGGTCTGTAGTTACTCTGTGCCTGTAACATACACGGTCATTTCCCCCTACCAGGCCGGGGTGCTATAGAGGCTCATACCCCATCTTTTGAGCAGCTGTAGGCTGCTGATCTGCATGTGCAGTGCATCATGGGTACGTTTGGGTTTACCCTATCCTGGTAACTACAGCAGTTTGTGTGGTGACCTGCAGTCTTTCTGTAGCCAGCCAGCAGCTTGTTAGACATTATAGAGATGTAGCCCACTGGTTACTTCAATGATTGCCCACAGGCAGAGGGCATGGGTTTGATCCCACAGTGGTGTTATTTAATAAGGCTGTCTGAGGCATTTCCTTTTAATGTAAATCAGTGCTGCCAGCAAAAACACCCTCACAGTGCGGTAGCCTAAGGTGCCTCATAAGGCGCTCTATAGGACGCCCTATAGGGCACATTATAAAGTGCCTTGGTGGACAGGGCACTTTATAATGTGCCCTATGGAGTGCCTTATAGGGCGCCTTATGTGGCACCTTAGGTTACATAAGAACATAAGATATGCCATACTGGGTCAGACCAAGGTCCATCAAGCCCAGTATTCTGTTTCCAACAGTGGCCACTCTAGGTCATACGTACCTAGCAGTTTCCCCAAGGGACACAGGTTCCACAATGCTTGTATTGGTTCAAGCATCGATATCCTGGGTCCCTTCTTAATAATGGTTTATGGACCTTTCCTCCAGGAACTTGTCCAAACCTTTTTAAACCCAGCTACACTAACTAATTTCCCATCTGCCCCTGGAGGCTTAACAGAGACGCGAGGGAGACACTCTCCCTTCGCGACTCTCAAAGTCGGCACGGAGAGGCTGAGCCGTCACGGAGGGAGGGAGGGAGGGATTCAGCCGGGCAGAGGGGGCCCCACGGGACAGTCCATTCTGCTACTGCCGCGGCGGCAGCGGCAGCGGTAGCAGCCAGCGTTTTTTTTTTTTAATTTAATTTTGAAAAAAGCAGAATGTTCTTTGCGCGGGGCTCCCTGAAACGCAGGGCCCTGTGCAAAAAACATTCTTGCTCAATGGACGGGCCGGCCCTGGGTGCGGGTGTGTCTGCCCCTGTTGGCCGCTGCTTTAAGGCAGAGGTTCCCAACTCCAGTCCTGGTGGGCCAGACACTGTTCGGGTTTTTATGCTGTCCCTCATGAATATGCATGAGATACATCTGCATACCATGGGGTGGCGCAAAGAAATGCAGCACAGGCATCTTTATTAGAGGCAGCATGGAGCCTGAATGGTGTTTGGCCCTCCAGGACTGCATTTGGGAGACTCTGCTCTAGGTAATGCGCATGTTTTTGGTGTCTGTGCTCTGCAGAGTAAAATTTAGGTGTTTTGGGCATGTTTACGTTATCTGCAATAAAGGTTCTGTCTGTATTAGCACGTTTTAGTAGTGGGTAAAATATGGGGACTGGGTTGGCAGGGACCACAGTTGGGACTTGAACCTGTGACTTTCTGCTTTTGAGCACACTGGCTGTGTGCACTGCACCACCATGTTGTCACAGAGGCAATGCATTCCCTGGTGATACCATGACTGTTCGTCAGACAGGGCCTGTCTATTGCAGTGCATGGCATCCACCTACACAGGGCTAGGCCATGGTCTGCTCTGGGCAGCTGCCACTGCCCCCTCCACCACCAGTACCCCTCTGCCACCATGCTGACATGCCCTTCTGCTGGTGGTGCTGCTGGTGCGCAGTCTCAGGCCATCCAGTGTGAGGGTAGGTGGCTGCCTATGGTGCGGGTTCTGGGGTAGGGGTGCCTGCATAGCTGTTCACGCTTCCCCCCAGCACCGCCTGCCAATGTTCTGTGCCCTTGGGGGTACCTGCTGGGTACTATCCCCTGTGACACTGTGGAAAGCACACTCGTGCCCATGTTGGGCCCTCAGCAGTTGCTGTCTGGCTGCTCTACTGTTTCAGCATTCCTATGGGCCAGCTAGGCATCACCCTAGTCCGCACTGTGGCCCAGCTGCACCACAGCATTTGCCGCCTGCAGCCCTCTGTGTCCCCTTTTCCAGCATCTGTCCAGTTGCCCGTTCCGACATGCCCGCCCTGCTGTTGTGGAACATGTGCATGCCATAGGAAACCTGTCTAATGGAGAGAAAAACCCTGCTCAGCGCAATTTCACTGTGGGCTGATTCACCTTGTATAGGGATGGAGCATAGACCCTTCCAATATTCATATCTTTTTTTTGGAGCTTTCTTGGGAGTGTTTTTTGATGTTTCCCATTGATATCACTATTGCTCAGCTTGGTTATTTTTTTTTACATTTTCTTCTGTTCATTTTCATTGTTTATTTGCCCTTTTGTTCCGTGCACATGTATCACACTTCTCACTTTTTGTAGGTTTCCCTGGTTTTGCTGTACATTGCTGACGTAAATGGTTTCTTTTCCCTTTAAATCAGCTCTAACACTGGAGTAAGTTTTCAGCCTCAGATTTCACAGCGTTAGTGTGCAGGGAGCCTCTCCCCTCCCACTCTCCGCCCATTGACCCTCTCTCTCTCCGCCCCTGGGGAGTCTTCCTCCGCCCTCAGGGAGCCTTTCTCCACCCTCAGCGCACATTTGCGCCGCTGCGTGCGTTATCGCGCAGTAAGGTACCTCTGCGCCCGATAAAGCGCCATTATTGCGTGATAAGGTACCTTATCACGTGATAACGTGGCAGAGCACACATTAAGACAGTTTAGTAAACATACCCCTATATGCCAATTAACCTACTTCTAAATCTGTTCCATCATTTTACTATGGAGAATAGCAGAAAAGAGACTGCAGGATCCCCGTATTTTTCCGCTTTATAAACAGTAGTAAACTGTATAATGGGAAGCAAGAGCCTTCAGCTCAAGAATCTTAGTCTTACACTGTAAAATCTGATTTTTCTTCTGCTCTAATATTTTTAATCTGTTTGATTTGCCTTGTCTTATGACGTTAAAGGGAAACTCAACTGCAATACATTGTGGTATTAAGAAATGATCAAGCCAATGGCTCTAGATGTTAAATAGTTACCTTGTCATACGACTGATAGAATAATTTAGAGCTGAGTGCTGGTTTTAAGGAAAGCAAAATAAAACCAGAATTTGACACATGGACGCTTCATTTGCGCAATGAATTCAGTAGTAGAAGCCATTTGCCTTTATCTGACGAGGCTTGGTTCGTTTTCAAAATAAAAATTAATTTATCTTCTTCAGCAAATAAAAACATGAAAAGAATATGCAACTCAAAGCTGTGCCTATCTCATAAGAAACACATAATCCCCCTTATGCCTATTTTTAGACTGGTCTCTGCTCAAAATTGTTTAATATCTGATCCTCATTATCCTTCATTGGGTATACAAAGTAGCTTCCCTGACATTATCAAAATCTCAAACTGGATGGAGGAAACATTGAGCAATAATCACCATGTTGCCTGCTTGATCTAAAAGCAAGAAGTCAAAACATTTGCTCAGATTTCAATCAGCAGGCTGCTCAATTTAAATACCCTCAAAAGCACTTAGTCCAACTAAAGAGGAAGCAGTGGAAAGAAAGAAAAGTGTAAGGATGTTGTCATACGCAGCATAGAAGCGCATAATATGATGGCAAATCAGGAACTTAACACCCATGCAGTCTGTCCATTTTATTGTCTCTGACACAGTGGATGGGCAGTCCGCTCACAAACATGATTCCAGTTATGAAGCTACAAGCTACAATCTACATTACAATTCTCTTACTCGCTTAATACATTAGATAACATTAAATAGTAAGATATGGAAAAGAAGATGCTCATCTACCTTGTCTAACAGTTATTCTCAGTCTTCATCGGTCTGTGACCTAACACATCAGGGCTGGACCAACCACTAGGCAAATTAGGCGGCTGCCTAGGGCAGCAACTTATGGAGGCTGGCAAGGAGTGAGGTATTCAAACCTTAACAATAGATTCTGACACCCAGGGGGACATAAGGCTTAAGGTTTGCCTAAGACGCCAACACCTTAAACCAACTCTGAGACCGGCCCTGTAACATATACAAATGCCACACTGAAAGCTGGAAAACTACAATATACATCACATCTCACCCTATATCTGTTGATACAAATCCAATCAATATTAATGTCACGCCTAATTGCTAGGACTGAGATAATGCAGCTATTCACAACTCCATTTTTCTGAGATGCACCTAAAGGTTCTCCTCGTCTTCTGCCTTTGAATCTACTTCTAAGGCTCAGTCTCCTTTCTGGCCAAAAAAAAAAGATAATGATGTACACAGCTATGTACCACAGTAGTCCAACTGCTGTCCACGTTTGTTACTGGGTTTCACAGCTATGTACCATGCAGCATATTCAGATCACTTTATATATTCTGCAAGGAGTCAGAGGCAGGAGGCATATTTGAAGGAGGCTACTTAAGAGACTGATGAACATCATTTCTGTACTCTTCAGAGTCACTACATGGATATTGTAATGGCGATAACAGGACTAAGAAAATAGAGGGCATGTTTATAAAACATGTCTGGGAGGTAACTTGAGCAGGGTATAGGTGATCTCCAGGAACAAGCAGGAATGTAATCATCACATATGGGTATCGTCGGTACCGACGGAGCCCGCGCGAGAACACTCCCCAGCGTCCAATCAGAACGCTTTTGGGAGCATCCAAGCGCCTGCGTGCTGCCTTCCCGCCTTTCCCAACTGCCTCTCTCCAGTTCTCTACCGGTACCACCGGTCTTTCTTTCTATTTCTGTAAAAAAATATATATACGGAGGTCACGTGATGCAGTGAGGACAGCAGACGTGTTCTAGCTGTGCCTCCGGTCTCCTTTACCCCAAACCGGCAATTAAAGTGGCTTTTAGCAATCGTTGGTAGGGGCTAACTACTTCTGCTTACCCCCTAGGTACTGGTGAGTCTAGACCGGAGACGAGAGCGCCTTCTCAGCCATGGCGTCCTCCACAAAAACCGTCCGAAGAGAACGGGAGCGGGCAGCCTCCGCGGCCAAAATGGCAGAGGGAAGCACGATGCCACGATCACCATCTTCACCGGCCTTTCTGGAGGAGGTTTCCGCCGCGGTGTTGGAGGCACTTTCTCCCCAATTTGCGGCCCTACACGAGAAAAATGGATGTCTTGCAGAGCTCGGTAGGAGCCATGGGGAGGAACCGCATGGAGGAGGCGGAGGAGCGAATTGGGAAGGCGGAGGATTCCATCGAGAGCGTGACACACGAATTGGCTTCCCTGCGGGCCCAGATACAGCTACAAACGACTAAACTCGACGACTTAGAAAATCGCTCCCGCCGCAACAATCTTAGGATAATGGGCATCCAGAGACGGTGGTGGACAAAGACCTGAAACGGTATGTGGAGACCCTCTTCCCACAGCTCTTTGAGGGCCTACTTGATGGCGGAGACCTGATTATAGGACCGTATCCATCGGGTGGGGAGCAGGCAGACCCAAGACCACAGGCCCAGAGTGGTGCTGGCAAAATTCCTCCACTTCCCACAGAAGGAGGCGATCCTCCGGGCTGCCCGACAACGTGGAGTCTTAACCCATGACAATCTTACCTTTCGCATCGCACAAGACTACTCAGTGGCCCTCAGCTTGCGTCGGAGAGCATATGCTCCACTCTGTCAGAAACTGATTGCTGCCAAAGTGAAATTTCTGGTGCAGTATCCGGCCCGCCTGCATGTCTATCACGCGGGAGCCCACAGGATCTTTGATTCGGCAGAAGACGCAGCCCCCTTCGTGGCTACCGCGGTGCAAGGTAACAGCCCGCCTGCGCGCCACCCTGAACGCAACGGGCCTTGAAGCGGAGGGAGCTGGTTGGAGCAGGCTCGGCTTGGCGGGATCTGAGGCCACCTACCCGGACAACGCTTACCCCTTGAAATACCCAGACGGCGTCTGCAACTTTCTTGAATAGAGGCCGGTATGCTGCACTGATGGGCGGCTTTTCTAATGTGGCCAGGACAGTGCTACATCCCACAGTGACTGCTTGATCCGGGAGGATATCGGGGACTAATTGCTAAACCTGGACAGAAGACCCGGATTGGGCCCATATTATTTTATGCTGCCATGGTTTGTCTCTGTTGTTTGTCTTTGGGGCCAACCACTGTTACTTTTTGAACGTGTGTATGTGTAAGTGGGGGAGGGTAAGGTTTAGTTTAATGGTTTGAATGGGGGTTATGGCTGTGTTGGGGTTTTCTGTTATAGCTGCTCCTCCCCAAGAGTGGTCTTATTTAGCCGGCTGCTGCTCCTTGGGGCGAGGGGGAGGGGAGACCGCGTTAGGATTGGGTAGCGGGAAGGGGTTGCAGAGCTGTGGGGGGGGTTCTGAGCGAGGGTTGGGGGGTGCAATATAGGGGGGACATGGGGCGGACGAAAGGGGGGAAGGGATGCCGGGTACACGGGTTTCAGTGTGTGGGAGATGTGTGTGGAGAGGATAAGAAGACGAGAGGAGGGCAGAATGAGCGGGAAGGGAAGCGGGGGGGGGAGGATGGAGAGAGGGGGAAGGGGGGGATGGAGTTGGAACGACGGAGCTGAGAGGACTGGTAGAGTGGAGTTGTGTGGAGAGAGTTACTAAAGGGGAGGTGAGTTGATGTTTTGAGTGCACACGACTCCAGAGGATTGGAGGGAACATTGGTTGGGATAGGAGCAGCGCTGCTCCTTGGGGAGCTGTATTTTCGGGGGAGGAGGGGACGGGGGTGGGAGAGGGGGAGGGGTCATTGGCCGTCCCCCCCCCTCCCTCTTCCTCTCTCTCCCGATAGCGGTTTACTGATGGGGGGGGGTGTACCTTTCCTCCCCGGGTTGTATGCGGGGGGGGGGGGGTCCCGCTACTTTATTATGAGGGTGTTCGCTGGGGGTGAGGGAGACTGGATGCATTATAGTGACTAGCGAGCGTAATCCTCGCTATGACTAAGTGGCGGTTAGAAGGCCACTGGGGTGAAGGTACTGAGGAGTTTGGGGGGGCGGGGGGGGAGGGGTAGGGGAACCCGAGGTGCGGGGGGCCAGGGTCACACCTATCCTTGGGATTTTATTTCTGGGCCTGACTGCCTTCAATGGAGCTGGGGGGGGTCCGAGGCTGGGAGGGCTCCCTTCAACAACGTGGTACTTATGTTGGCACAGGGTCTCCTTATGTTCGCTATATTCTGAAAAATTTTATCTTGGAATGTCTGTGGTCTCGGCTGCCCCCCATTAAACGCTCTAAAGTGCTGCAGGCCCTCGCTAGGCAGGAAAGCGGATATAGCTCTGCTTCAAGAAAACCCACCAGACAACAGTGGAGCATGGTAAATTGGCTAGAACGTGGGGTGGGGAAGGTATATGGATCCCCAGCGCAGGGTAAGAAGGGAGGGGTGGCTATATTGATTCATAAACGTGTGCGTTTTGAAGTCGTAACAGAACTTGCAGATTCCTCTGGGAGAATTTATTCTCATATACGGAACTTTAGAGGGGAAACCGGTGATTCTTGGGAACGTCTACTCCCCTAAGGTATTGGATCCTGGTTTATATGCTCGTTGGCTACTAAAATTGAGACATGGCCGGACATACCTGTCATTCTTGGGGGTGATTTTAACGCCGTGATGGATGTGATGCTAGATACCTCGCTAGATGGGGGTTCGCGGAGAGAGACGGCGATCTACCCAGGCGTTACTTAGATTGCGGTACCTGTTAGGCCTTGTCGACCCCTGGAGGCTACTGAACTCCTCCTAGAAAGTTTACACCCATCAATCCCGAGCCCATGGTTCGTGGGTCGCGTCTGGACTATTTGTTGATTTTGGGGGGGTTTGTTTCGCTGCGGTGAGGGAGCACAGATAGGCCCAGGGGAAATTTGGACCATGCATTAATTTGGTTGGAGTTTCCAGTGGGGGGGGACGACCCGTGCCTCACAAATATGGCGGTTCCCCTTGGAGCTTTATACGGATCCCCAATTTCGCTCCTTCCTGCGCCGCCGTTGGCGGGAATTTGAGCAGGATCATACTGGTCAATCAGGATGATCCGGAATTGGTCTGGGAGACTGCCAAAGTGGTGTTGCGAGGCGATATTTTGGGGTACCAGGCCCGACGACGGAGATTGTTGTCGGAACGCATAATCCGCCTGGAAACGGGAGGTGACAGCGCTGCGCCGGGCTTTACGCCAGTAAACCTACTGCTAGTCTTAAAACCGACGGCTATGGGAGACCCAAACCGACCCTGAACGAAATTCTTCACCAGCGAGCGAAAAATCTGTACAATATTATCGATACCAGCTGTACAGACAGGGCGATAAAACCAGGGAAACTACTGGCCCGATGCTTACGCGGGCCTCGGCGGCTCCAGGCTAATCCCTGCGTTAAGGGATGATCGGGGGGTGCTCCACCGGAATACTCCACAGATTGCTAAAGTTTTTCGTTCCTTTTTCCAAAAGCTTATGCGGCGGAGCCCGGCTCCCCGTTACAGATGAGGGATTACCTTGCAGATTTGGATCTCCCTCAAATAACGGAAACACAACGAGAGCAACTAGACCGACCGGTTACTCTGACAAGAGGTGCAGACTGTCATTACCAATGCGTGTTGCTACAAGTCCCCTGGTCCAGACGGGCTAGGTGCGGAATTCTACAAGATTTGAACGACTTGATTTGCACGACACTTGAGAGGTGGGTGTATATTTGCAGAGCAGAGCAAGGCTTCTTTCGCTGGGGTAGTAACCAAGCCCATATTATCTCATTCCAAAGCCTGGGAAAGACCCGCTCCGCGCAGCTTCCTATCGCCCCATCTCGCTTCTTAATTTTGATCTTAAACTAGTGGCCAAGATACTGGCGGATCGCTTGGCAGGCGTCCTGGGCCAATTAGTTCATGAGTCACAGGTCGGCTTTGTGAAGTCCCGATACGCCGTGAGTAACTTACGGAAAATCGTTGCCTCCTTGGAAGGGGTGCACCGACGTGCCCAGGACTCCTTGCTGATAAGCTTTGATGCCGAAAAAGCTTTCGATAGGGTCTGCTGGCAGTATCTAACACTACCTACTTCCCTGCTATGGCCTGGGTGATTCTTTTTGCAAAATGGTGCGGGGCTTTACTACACCGAACCCGACGGCGGCGATTTTATGTAATGGGCTGCTCTCGGAGGCCTTCCCAGCTTTGTAGAGGGACCCGACAGGGGTGCCCCCTTTCCCCATTGCTATTTGCCTTGTCATTGGACCCTCTGATTCGTAGGGTGGAACGATCTCGTGAAATCCGGGGTAATGTTATCGGGAGACAGGGCTTTAAAATCTCCGCCTTCGCAGATGACCTTTTGGTCCATTTACTGCACCCCCAAACCTCGTTGCCGGCGCTGCTAGAGGAATTCCAGCTTTTTGGGAGTTTCGCGGGCTTTTGCATCAACCGGGACAAATCTGAGGCGTTGGACGTTTCGGATCAAATGCGGGCGAAGTGGCGGGAGGACTTTCCCCTCCGTTGGGCTACCGATTCCTTTATGTACTTGGGGATCCTCTTAAACCCCCCGACCGGCACAACTTTACCGGGCCATTTGAATCGGATGATCACTAACTACGGGCTCAATTACAGGCATGGGGATCACTTCCACTGTCTCTTTCTGGGCGTATAGCTGCGATTAAGATGGTCGTTCTCCCCAGAATACTCTATTGGCTGCAGACCCTCCCGGTGTGGGTCTTGCGCCGGGACCTCCTTCGGATCGAAGGGATGATTAGGAAATTTCTTTGGCAGGGGGCGAGAGCTCGTATAAGCGTATCGTCGAATGATGGGGGGCTGGCGCCACGGCGGTCTGGGACTTCCGGATGTGGGGGCCTCCGCTGGTGCTGGCCAGGCGCGCCACCTGGGGGATGGGCTGGGGGGCACCGAGCTGTTTACTCCCCGGACATTGGAAGAGGCCTTCGTCGCCCCATATTCATTGTTGGCCATTTTACATCAGGAGAACAGGGTGCTCCGACCTATATCACAGACAGTGTGTTCTTAGGTGCTGTTCGACGCACCTGGCAGCAGTTAAATGTGCTTTGGCAACGGGATTGGAAGGTCTCGAGTTGGCTCCCGTTTCAGGGTAATGTTAACTTTGCCCCGGGAACAGATTCTGTGGTCCTGCGGCGGTGGGCAGCGAACGGAATCTGCATGGTAGGGCATGTGGTGAACTCTACTGGTATGTGTAAATCTTTCTCAGTATTGCAAGCGGAGTATGATTTGGATCAGTCCCATATCTTCTCCTATATACAGCTCTCACATTATGTGTCGTCCCTGCCGACAGCCGAACTCCAGGAGGCGCGGTCGGCACAGATCTTGGAATTTTTTGCGTTAGGGGAGGACATCCATCCCTCTATTCGAATCTTGCGGGCCAGATTGGATAAGTACAGACGGTTGCCAGACTATCGACCTGTGGAATTGGCATGGGCCCGGGAACTGCAGTGCGAGATTCCCCCGGGCACTGTTCTCAGGGGTCTTAGACGAATAGCCGCCCTTGCGGAGGGGGTGCGATGGAGGGAAATCCAGTTTAAATCTTTGACTCGGGTACACTTCTCCCCACGGCGGGCTTTCCGATGTCAGTTGTCACCTGACGGAGGCTGCCCGAGATGCTCCGCCCCATGGCGACTTGTTCCATGTATGGTGGGGTTGTCGACACATTCGTCCGTATTTGGGCCAGAATCTCTTCCTACATGCAGGGTTGTTGGGGCAAGTGGTGCGATGGGATGTCCTCTTTGTCACATTAGACTGCCTGGGCCGCACATGTCCTAGGGCCGATGGGGACGCTTGCTGCTGCGTAAGGCGTGCCTGGTAGCGAAAGGGCCTGTACTCTGCCGTTGGCGGGAGAGATACCCGCCTACCGGTCTGGGAATGGAGGAATGCTTTTCACCAATTGATGCTGGCGGAGTGTAGGAGCGCCCGGGGCAACCCTCGCCGCTGGTCCGCCTTTCAGATGTTTATGGGATCCATATATCCAACACTTAAGCCCACGGGGCCGTAACGAGGTGTTGCAATGGGCTGCAGCCGAGACCACAGTGCCTATATGATGTTGGAGGGATGGTAAGTTCCGATACTGAAACTGACGGGTATGATTTCTGTTGGGTGTGGACCATGTCATTTTGGGAGGGGGGTGGGGAGGGTACTTCGTTGTGTTCAACACTAAAAAGGAAAATGTAACACCAGTATTTGATTCTGGCTCTCTGTCGTGGGGATAAGAGTCCCTCCCCACGCGGGACTGATTGTTCTTTGTTGTACTGTTTATTACTGGTGTTTTAAATAAAAGTTTTGAAAAAAAAAAAAATATATATACATATTTCTTTTTCCTTTTCTTCAGGTGCACGCGCCTTTTTTGGGCCTTAGGCCCAACATTTTTTTCCTCAACATGGAAAAACCTGCTTCAAGGTTTAAAAAACTGCACCAAGTGTGACGGTACCATCTCCGTCACCGACACCCATGAATGGTGTTTAAAATGTTTAGGTCCTGACCACTCCATCATGGATTGTGTGTCCTGTGCCCATGATGTCTAAAAGAGGTCGGCAGAACTGAGCTGCCAAGCTCAGTACCCTGTTTCCCTCTGATGCGGCTTCGGTGGCATCGACGTCTTCCAGGGCTTCTTTTTCCTCCCGTGGATCTCAGGTAACTAAACATAAATACAGCCGGTCCTCGAAGGGTAGATCTCCTTCTAAGCATCAAGATGCCTCTGGCGTTGCCCTCGAGGATTCTGCACCGGAAAAATTACCCCGGTAGGAGGCTTCGGCTTCCAAAGCATTATCGGGGTTCCAGGATGTTCTAGATGGCTCGGCCTCGACAGATCTCCTGGTTGCCATGCTCTGGGGTACCAGGAGATCTGTCCACCACGGTACCGGACATCCAGGCATTTGGCGGCGTCCATGGACCAGAGAGATTCTGACCATGGAACGCAGTCTGGAGGCTTTCCTTGCGGCATCGACACCCTTGGTACCGTGACAGAACAACTCCACCGGTACCGGCACTGGCACCTGCATCTGTATCGGTACCAGTACCGATAGCATCGACATCGGCATCGGTGTCTGCTATGCCGGTACTCTGTCCTCCGATGCCCTCCGGTACCGGTTATTCCCGGTACCAACCTTGGTCGGTACGGATATCGGGCTCTGCAGGAGCATCCGGACAGACAATACTTCGAGTCTTCTGAAAGAATCTGAGGATTCTGAAAGTTCTGTCGATGCAGCGATGCTTCTTCCAGAGGAGTCCTCCACCCCTAAACGTAGGATGTCTCCTCCAGAGGACATGTCCTTTCAAGACTTCATCAGGGAGGTGGCTTGGGGCCTGTCCATTACTGTGGCCCCTGAAACAGAGCCAAGGGCCAAGGAATTGGAAATTTTACAATAGCCCAAAAACTCCTAAGGAGGCAGCTACCTTACCCATTCATGAGATTCTATATGATCTCATGTTGAGGATGTGGGAAAACACCTCTTAACACCTCTCCTCATTCTCGTAGACTAGATACTATGTACGAGTCCCGCCTTGTTCTGGGTTCATAAGACTCAGCTTCCTCACCATTCTATTGATGTGGAGTCAGCTAAGAGAAGGATCAGAAGTGCAAAAATACATGCATCTAATACACAAGGACGTGAGTGCAGAACCCTGGATGCTTTTGGACGTAGAGTCTTCCAAGCTTCCATGCTTGCTGCAAGGAATCAGTTCCTATAGTCTCTACATGGGAATGTTCCTAAAGGAGGTCACAGATAATTTACAGACTTTAAGTCCTTTCATTTCTGAGGATAAAAGACAGGATTTTCTCACTTGGGTCAAACATGCCCAAGGTGTTTCTAAGTTCTCCAACCATGCAAGCCTTGACTGCTTTGAGTGTATAAGGCAGAACCTCGGCTATTGCCATAGGTGCACATAGAATTGCTTGGTTCCAGGCATCTGATTTAGAGTTCGGGGTACAAGATAAATTGGGAAATATCCTTGTACTGGTGAGAACCTGTTTGGTAAAGATTGGCAGGAAAAAGCCAATGAAATGGATGCTGAAAATTCTACCTTGGATAGATATCCATGTCCACTGCTGATCCTGTTAGGAAGAAATTGTTCAAGAAACATCTTTTTCTAAACAAGAAAAGATTTTATCCTGCTTATGGTCAGCAGGCATCTTCTGCAAGTCAGTTTTCAAGCAAACGTCCAGCAACCACCCAAACAGAAGAAAGCAAAGGCTGCTAGGCCTCCACCGGCCCAGCAGCCTCAGCCTCCTCAGGGCCTTTGACTTTCAGCTAGAGAACTTAGCCTTTCTGGTTCTGGAGGGACCAGAACCGTCCACCATTCCAGGAAGGTTATGTCACTTTGCTCCCACATGGGGGCAAATAACAGCAGAGCATTGGACACTCTCCATCATAAAGGAGGGGTACAAAACTTCATTTTTCAAGCATGCCCCCTCACACAATAGTGAAGAAGTTCAATTCTCCAACCTCTCTCATCAACCTGTTAGGTCAGGAGGTTGCCATCCTTCTTGCCCAAGGGGCAATAGAAGAAGTGCATCTTCATCAACAGGGCACAGTGTTCTATTCCCCTTATTTTTCTTATTCCAAAGAAAAACAGGGGGATACAGACCTATTTTAGATCTCAGAGAATTGAAACAAATTCCTTGCCAAGGAGAAATTCAAGATGATTTCTCTCGGAGCTCTGCTACCATACCTTCAGAGTCAGGATTGGCTTTGTTCTCTAGATCTCAAGGATTCGTACACCCATGTCCTCATCCATCCAACCCACAGAAGGTTCCTTCAGTTCCTTTTCAAGGGAAGCACTACCAATACAGGGTGCTTCCTTTTGGGTCTGGCCTCAGCACCAAGGGTGTTCACGAAATGCATGGCTGTGGGTAGCAGCATTTCTCCGCACTCTAGGGAATATTCATCTTCCCTTACTTGGACGACTGGCTCATTCGAGCTCCAACTCAGTCAGAGGCCAAGACTTCTCCTATCGCACAATGCGTATCCTTCAGTATTTAGGGCTGGTAATAAACATCCCAAAATCCAGGTCTGACTCCCACTCAGTCTTTAGAGTTCATAGGAGCTCTTTTGGATACTACAAGGGCAAGGGCCTATCTTCCCCAGGCCTGTTGCCTTCGCTTGGTGCAGTTAGCTTCTCAAGCAGTGCTAAAGCCTCATCTAACTGCTCGAGAAATGTTGCAATTGCTAGGCCACATGGCATCCACCGTGCATGTGGTTCCATATGCTCGCCTCCACATGAGGGCAGCTCAGTGGACTTTATCCACCCAATGGACCCAGGCATCAGGGTGCCTGTCAGACAAAATAGCAAACACAAGTCGCCTCATTTTGTCTCTCCAATGGTGGAGGTCCACTCAAAACCTGTTGCTGGGGTCCCCCTTTCAACAAACCTTACCCCAAGCAAAATCTCACAACAGATGCTTCTCCAAAGGGTTGGGGAGCTCATCTGCAAGACTTCTCCACCCAGGGCACCTGGTCTCCTCAAGAGAGTTGTCTGCATATCAATCTCTTGGAACTCAGAGCAATTTTTCCTGGATCTGCGAGTGTCCACTCCCTGCTCAGCTACAAGACAGTCCTCATTCATACGGACAATCAAGTAGCCATGTTCTATGTGAACAAGCAGGGGGAATGGGCTCTCTGTTGCGTTGTAATGAAGCTTTGCGACTATGGGCCCTCGCCAGAGAGCATCAGATTCATCTGCTGGCAGTATATCTTCCAGGCATTCAAAACTCTTGGGCGGACAGACTCAGTCGAGTTCTGCTTCCACACGAGTGGTCTCTGCATGCAGACCAGGTGACCAGGGTATTTCAACTTTGTGGAACCCCGGACATAGACCTCTTTGCAAGTCTGTGGAATGCCAAACTTCCCCAGTTCTGTTCCAGAATTCCGGCTCAGGGGGCTCAGGCCAGAGATGCTTTCCTCTGTTACTGGGGTCAAGACTTCCTGTATGCCTTTCCACCCATTCCCTAATTCCCAACACCCTGTTCAAGCTTCAGAGAGGCAGAGGCCACATGATTCTCATAGCCCACATTGGCCACGGCAAGTGGGGTACCCTCTGCTTCTACATCTCTCTCAAACTCCCTCCCTGGAGTTAGGATCTGCTCCAGATCTCCTATCTCAGGAGAATGGAATGTTATGGCATCCCAATCCCCAGTCTCTGCATCTCAGGGCTTGGTTGCAGAAGGCCTAGATCTCCAAGATCTTAATCTTTCTCAGCAAGTGAAAGATGTTCTTATTGCTTCCAGAAAAAACTTCCACTAGATGCTCTTATGCTTTCAAGTGGAAAAGGTTTACTAATTTGGTGTTCAGCAGAAAAGGGTCTTAACCCCCTTGCGATACCTCTGCAATCTTTGCTGGAGTATCTCCTCCATTTATCTAATGCAGGCCTTAAGACAAATTCAGTAAGAGTCCATTTGAGTGCTATTGCAGCTTCTCTTAAATCTCTAAATGGACAGCCTATTTCCTCTCATCCTCTCATAGCAAGATTTATGAGAGGCCTTCCTTCTAAACTAAGGCCTCCCATTAGACTACCTCCGGTGGCATAGGACTTAAACCTGGTTCTGAGCAGCTCATGAAAGCCACCTTTTGAACCTTTAGCTACCACCTCCTTAAAATTCCTTTCTTGGAAAGTTTTCTTTCTCATTGCAATCACATCAGCACGCCGCATTAGTGAGTTGCAAGTGCTGGTAGCTAATCCACCTTATACAAGGTTCCATCATGAAGAGGTAGTCCTTAGACTAACCCACACTTTATGCCTAAGGTGGTCTCACCTTTTCATCTAAACCAAGAGGTCTACTACCTGTCTTTTTTCCAGGACCTCATGCATCAAATGCAGAAAGGAATCTTCATACCTTGGACAGTAAAAGAGCTCTAGGTTTTTACTTACAAAGAACACAGCAACATAGGAAGTCCTCTCAACTCTTTGTTGCGTTTGATCCTTCTCATTTTGGACTTCCCAGTCTCCAAGAAACACTATCTAACTGATTGCTCAGTGCATTTCCTTCGCCTATCAGAGTAAGAACATTTCTCTGGAGGGCCATGTCACAGCTCACAATGTGAGAGCCATGGCAGCCTCAATGGTCTCATCTGCACTCTGTGTCTATTGACGACATCTGTCGAGCAGCCCACTTGGGCCTCGGTTCATACCTTCACAGTCCATACTGCTTGGACAAGGACTCCCGCCGGGATGCCTTGTTTGGTCAGGCTGTTCTCAAACACCTGTTCCATACCTAATCAACTCCTGCCCACCATCACCCTGGTAGGATGCCAGAGATCCATGGGGAGAAGTGGAGCCTGTTCAGGGAACAAAACTTCTGGGGTCTCTCCCTGGCCCCTAAAGCTAGGGAGTCCCCATATGTGATGACGAAATCCTGCTTGTTCCTGGAGATAGCATAGTTACTCACCTGTAACAGGTGATCTCCGGGAACAGCAGGAATTTAGTCATCA